>JAWZYV010011910.1:0-196857 GCA_038373885.1 Cheiracanthium punctorium | reverse complement strand
TCCTAGAAACAAATTTTCATTTCAGTAACTTTTACAGGTAAGGAGTTATTTAAGGAATGGAGAAAAAAGTTGGCGCATCTTGCAGAAAACTTAAAAATTTGCATAATTAATTTCTCGGTAATTAATTATCGTAGAACCTTCAAAATTGAGATTTGTTGATGTCTTAGCCTATAAATCATCTATATAAAAATTTGAGAAAAATCCCAGTTGGTGTGGTGAACTGCACTGTTTGATCTGACGTGGAATGACCCTATAGGCTACTTGCTATTACAAAGCATTTTCCAGATATTCTCTTTTCAGTTTAATATTCATTACTAGCATCTTCTTTTGCACATTTAAATGACTTTTTGATGTAGGAAGCTCATCCACTAAAAGAAAATGTTAATTTTGAATGTAAAATATTTTCTCTATTGACAGTTTGTCTTTCTGACAGTTTGTCTCAGTAATTTGTTACTCTCTAACCTTTAATCTTTGAACAATACACAAGAGTTATAACTTTGCTTTTTATATTTCTGCCAGTATGCTAATTTCATTTTTTGTACTCCTACAATGGAAACGAAATTTCACGCGGTTAGTAAAAACTAATCAATGACCGATGGGTACATCAGCTAGTAAAGTTATATAGAATGATATTCTTCGGAATATTTTTAACAATTCTTTTGCTAATACAAACTGTATTTTTCAAATTCGAGCCAAAATGCCGCCCCGGACAGGGGTCCGGTTTGTCCGGCCCTAGGGCCGCCCCTGCCCCCTGGATTTTTGTATGCAGTATTTTCCCTTGCTTTTTTGCTCTTTCCAACATGGTAACCATACGTAGATGTAGTCCTTGCCCCTCCCCCCGGGAAATATTCTCCCGGCGCCCATGTCCACGATTCTTAAAGACCATTCAATTAGAAGAACAGAAAATAAATCTCTAAGTTCATTTATTGTTAAAAATTAAGTGATAGATATTACAAAGGAAATTTAGTTGCAAAAAATTTATTAGAGTATATGAATATGTAATAAATCATGATAACAATAAATCGGGAGATTTGGGGGCCCTTATTTTTCCGGGGCCCCGGGTATTGCCCCGCATGCCCGTGTGATAATCAGGCTCTGCCAGTACCTAATAGAGACTTTAGTCGTTCTGGATCAGGCTTTATGGTCTTGTTTTCGATTATATAACCTAACAGGGAGATAGATTTGGTAGAATAACAGCATTTTTCTTCGTTCAGTGTAAGATTATACTTCTTGGCAGTAGCTACAAATTTTGCCAGGTTTTCGTCGTGCTCTGTTTGGGTTCTACCACAGACGGTGACATCGTCAAGGTAGAGGAAGGTGTCAACCCGTTTTTCAATTTGAATAATTTTATCAATCGTGCGCTGGAAACAAGCAACTCCATTGGTAACTCCAAAAGGTACTCGCAGGTGCTGGAAGAGCTTTCCGTCTGCTTCGAAGGCTGTAAAGTGTCTTTCGGAGTCTAGTATGGAGACTTGGTGATAGGCATTTTTGAAATCGATTTTACTGAAGACTGTATATGTTGCTATCTGGCACATAAGTTCCTCGATTTTAGGAAGTGGATAGGCATCCAACATAGTAAATCTATTGATCGTCTGAGAATAATCTATGACCATTCTAGATTTTTTGTTATCTCCCTTAATAACAAATGCTTGAGCTCTCCACGGGGAATTGCTTTGTTCAATGATCCCTTCGTTGACGAGTCTGTCCACTTCTTTAGCAATGAATTCTCGATCCTCTGAGGAAAGACGTCTTGATTTAGTTTGGATGGGTCTACAGTCAGGTGTAAGATTTGAGAACAAGGAGACCGGTGGGACATCAGACTTCGTCAAAGAACAAATTTCTAAGGGAGGACTAACACCATCAAAGTTGATCACAAGGAAAGAGTGTAGTTTTAAGATAGCCTGACCACAATAAGGAAGTCAGCACACAAATTTCTCATGACGAGGACTTCAACTTCAGCATAACAGTGACTTTGTAATTCAATTGTAACGTTACCACACCCGGCAATACTGGATGTAACGGTAGAGTTCGCCATAGAGATCTTTCCTAAGTAAGGTTTCATCTTTAAATGGCACCTGTCGACATGTTGGGACTTCAGGAAGCTGATTAAACTGCCAGTGTCAACTAGTGCCTCGAGTTTCACTACCATTAAAAGTGGCAAGGACGAGGGATTTTTGGAGGCAAGAAGGAGAAGGAGACACAGAAGCTATCAAATGTGTGCAAGCTATTTTTCCGGTACAACGAGAATTTTTGGCTTTGCATGCACGCTGAAAATATCCTTTCTTGCCGCACTTGTTGCAAATTGCATTCTTGGCAGGGCAAGCGCTTCGAGGGTGACGATCATAGCCACAGAAGAAACATGAACCAGAGCGGGAAACAGCAGCTACTTGCTCTTCCTCCAGTATCTCATCAGGCTCGGCAGTTCCCACTGCAGCAGAAGTCATCGGCTGAGGGACAGTAAGGTATGATGCAGAATGAGATTCAGCCAGTTCGAGGGTTCGAGCTTGGTCGACCGCAGCTTCCAAGGTAACGGAGGAATTTTCCAGCAAACGTTCGCGGATACGGGAGCTCTTTAGTCCTCTAATAAACGCATCGCGAATGTATTCGTTTTTATACAGTTCAGCAGTAACAGCTCTAAATTCACAATTTTTGCTTAATTGCTTTAAAGCTTGAACATATTCGCTCACTGTCTCGTTTGCTTGTTGGCAACGGGATGCCAAGCAATGTCGTGCGAAGATTTCTTTTTCTTCGCGACGTACAGCGAGTCAAGTATTCCCATCGCCATAGTGTAGCTGCTCGCTTCGCTGATTAGCTGATAGACGGATGAGGACACATAGTTGCAGAGAAGTGGAAGCTTGTTAGCTTCAGTCACGTCTTTTAAACTCAAGATGAAATTCATAAAAGCTTTCTTCCAATGAATCCACCTGGTATCGGCGCCCGGGCACGTGGGTTCGACGTCAAATCTTTCTGGTTTTAAATAATGTTCCATCATGGATTGAATCAAGCGAGAGCTCAGTTCATAAATAGTTCATCAGTTCCTAAATTTCTTTTTGTCGATTAAATTGTTATAAATAAGTAGAAAACGATAATTGAGACTTTTGAAGCTTTAATCGACAAAAGAATTACACGACACATGTCTAGTGTTTACATTCGTCTCATGGAGAGGCTGTTGCCATTTTGGAAATACAAAAAGGCTGTTGCCATTCTAGAAATATGAAATAACACGACAGACCTGTTAGCTCAAAACTTGCCGATTAGGAATGTTTACGACGATAAGCGAGAAAAGTCAGTGTGTTGATATTTATCGAAGTACAAAGAGGTGCGCAAACGAAGATTTTTGATTAGCTCCTAAACTATGGCAAATTTGTAGTGGAATACTTAATTAGCATAATCTTGTTTGCTATACAACGAGAGTTCTTTCGAACATACAAAATTTAGGGCTTGCGTGGACATAACTCAAAAATGATTTTTTTTTCCCCGGAAGAAATGAGTTTCTGTGAATGTGAAGAAAGCTTATATTTGCCAAAGAGATGTTTACCGGTATCCTGCGGTTGAATTTAAAAAGCTTGGAAATGAAGCTCTATGAGTTAAAATTTGCCCGTAGGTATCAACTTGCATAATGATTTGAGTTATGACGCTGTTATAGCTAATGGGCAATATGGGTCTCTCCATCATATTGCTCATTGGTCCATTCAAAGTATGTTACTATGCAACTATGCTGTCAATAATGCGACTTTTGAGTTAAGGAGAAAAGTCGGTGATGTCGTATCCCTGTTTTCTACATGTGCAAGCTCAATTTGCTTGTCAGAAAAACGCCGATCTAGGTTGAGGGAATTTCTATTTTTAATATTTCCAATATTAATATTCCTATTTTTAATATTGCTTACATAGCTCCCAAAATCGGCAATAGAAACAGCAAAACTAGAAATTTGGATTGCTCAGTAGTTTCCAGTTATTTTTAAATCGCGAGACTACTTGACGGGCCAGTACGAAAGTAATCACTAGTGACGCGTACTGCTACATCTATGCAAGAAAGTCCCTCTTGCTCTTTTAGACTATCGTTCCTCCTACTGCTAAGTTACCAAAATAAAGTGTACATTATTCGTAAACGATTGATCTCTATGTAACAGCTGTACTGCGAACGACAACAAACTAAAAGTCAAGTGGACCTCCCCCCTTTAGCTGTACATTTACCATTCATGAATAATGGCAAGCCCAGATTATCACCCGTGCCTGGATCACACATGCAGGAATAGCTGAAGAAAGCGAGTTTAAAGCTGTATTTAGGGGCACAAAAACTGAAACAGCTATGTATAGGGGTGCAAAAATTTGAAAAGTGCCCTGGGCACAAAGATGTTATAGTCGAGCCCTGATTGATGGAACATGGGTTAGGCTAATTTTTAAAAATCCTTTACGCGCATAGCCCGCAAATAGGTGCCTTTTATTATTTTACACGTACGAGAAGAGCATTTAAAATAATTTTACATTTATACTCCGTAGGTTGGAAACTCGCAATTTGCGAAAAAGAAGCCTCACTCAAATAGGTGTGGTTAGTTTTACAAAAAATTGCGAATGTTTTCTCAAACGGGTGGGTATGCTCTTAACATTTTTCTGCTTTTGTAATTTTTAGTGGAAAAAACCCTACAGTTCAATCGTGTAGTGGTGGAACTACATATTCTGAAGAAAATCAGTTTCCTGTCTCAACGAAGTATTCTAAGATGAGGATTGAGCTCAATTACATCTCGCCTGATCAGTAAATCGGTTATTTTTAAAATGGAAAATAAAACTGTAAATTGGAACATTTTATAGAGAATAAACTGATAATGAATGTAAACAAAATGGTCTTTGTGTATTAATACGGACTTACTGACAATTTTTTGGCGTAAAAGAGACCACTTTGATAATTTTTTTTTCGTATGCGTGTTTTTTGTAGACTGTACGTACTGTACTTACGGCACACTGGACAAGTGAAGAATAAATCAACCCAGTTTTTGTTTCTAGTTATTTCGCTCTTTAGAACAGATTCGTGCATTGGGTGGTATGACAAGTGACAATTTTTTGGAGATTAGTCATAAACGGAGTATTAAATATCGCACATGTTAAGCAGTCATAGCAAATACGGACTTATTGAAGTCCTTTTTTTTAATGACTTTTAAATGTAGCAAATGTTTCATTTAAAATAAATCTATAGCAAATGTCAACCAAAAACTTGCATCAAACATTTTTACGTCAATAAACATGCGGAAAAAAATTTAGAAAAAAATTATCCTTTGAAATTGTTCTTGTGTGATAAAAAATGTTCAATCTGTTTATCTTCCGACTTTATAAATGCTATTGAGAAGGGGGAGGAGGGGCGGATCCAGGGAAACCATCTGGGGGGGGGCTTCGTTTTTCATTAAGATGATACATTGATTTCCCAAGACTTTTTCTCCCAGTGTATAATTAGACATGGTATATCACAACTAAATTAGTATGTTGCCTGTTGCAAGAACCATCGAAAGAAAACTCGGAAGGGGGGCGGCAGAGCTATCGTGCGCTCTATACCGATCATGTTAAGGCCGACCCTACTAGCAATTTTGCTCGGGCCGTCATCGGCTCGCTGCGTGGCCGGTGGTAGTCCGAGCAAAATTGCTAGTAGGGGATGCTCATAAGCCACGTGTTTTATGCGTTTCAATGGATGTCGGGACTGATACGGGAAAAAATGTTCCGTTGCTCTCTCCATTGTGTGGGGAGACAGGGTCTTCAGTTTAACACATTAATCTTTTGTTGATAGATCCCGACTGGTCATTAAAAATCGTAAATTTCGCGAGAAAAATGTCGCCTTAACCCCTGTAGTGACGACAAGACGTGGCTAATCAGCAACGACCTTTATTCATGTTGTTGTTCGCGGGCCCTACTCATGAACATTTTAGTGTGTACAGAGTATAATTGCTGAATGCATTATTGAACACATTTCAGGGCCACCGTGCAATATACAGTGTTCACAGCCTACATTTTCGAATTTTAGGATGGCATTAAGTTTTCCAGATTAAGTAATTCCCATCCTTTTCTGTGAGGACTGTAGTAAACCAACCTCAATTGCTATTTACAACTATTATCACTATTACCTGCTATTTACAATTTCAGCTTTCATTTTTCAAGCCAGACCAGCTATACATTGCCAGGTACTCGCTTTGTCTGATATCTTAGAATATGTTTTACTTTTATAATGAGGATTTGTACCCATACGTCTGGGTGGTGTGTACAGCTTAAGAGAGCAGTTGAAAGAATGAAAGCAGTACAAATTGCGGAGGGTTGGATAGTTCGTCTATGCTTCAGCATCACTTAAGCCCGATGCTGATTGCCTCTGCGTCTAACGTGGCTGCAGTGGGTAAGAGGGCATTCTCGTCGCGAATTTTACGACTTCTTAATGGCAATTTTGAGTTTACCGATAGAAGATTTCTGCACTAAACCTCAAACTCCGTCCCCTAAAAAATGGAGAGAGCAATGGAAGATCCCCCCCCCCCCCGTATCAGTGTGCCTTCGTCCATTCAAATGCGGTGGAACCTGCTAAAGTGACCACCTTGGTAAAGAGATCGTCTGTATATAGTGAGAACTTTAATGCAATTTCGCTTTACAACCATCACACTTTACCACCTTTGTAAGGTGACAGTCTTTATAAGGTGACCAGTTTTGTTCTTCCCAAGGGTATTACCATTAGACAGGTTCCACTGTACAAATAAAACTGGGAAATGTGCTTCAGCCACTGTGGCGATAGCGAGTCAATAAAATTTGTCCCTCCTTCTGTTTAAAAATAAAAGCTCTATCATTTTTGTAAATAGAGAAATTATGTTTAGTCCACAAGTATTCAATAAGTATTGGTGTAAATAGTCTTGGTATATCTATATATATATATATAGTTGGCTCTCGGTTTAACGACTTTCAAGGAGCCGTGCAAATGTGAAAAATCGTCCTTAAATAGAGATCTTCCATAAACAGAATTTGTAAAAGAATAACATTTCCCTGATTTTGGAAGGTGCCTGGTTCAAAACCAGTTCGCGTCCGCCTACCTAACTGTTCGGAGTTTTCCGTGCTTTCCTCCGAAAACTGAGTAAAAAAGGGTTAGAACCCCTTAGAAAGACCCCCACGGAGTGCATCTCACCCATCGGCTTAGATTCCGTGTGCAGATAATTGGCCGTAATCCTACAGCAGCAACACCAATCTTTTACACTTTACATTCTTAGAACTGTGAATATTTTTCTTGATATATTGGCGTGTTTAAAGATGTTACTTTTATTATCATTATATTATTTTATTATCTACAAAAAATATTTTAAGTTACCTTAAAAAAGGTAGTAAAAACAAGCAATACAATAAAATTAGGTTTCAAGAAAATCAAATGAGTCAGTTGTTTCATTTTTCGCCTTCCCGTTATTCTTTCTTCTAGATTTTCTCAAATGTGAAATGCGTCCGCTTACATTTTTCCAAATGAATTTTTCTAGCTAACCAGCCGAAGCCTAAAATTTTGCTTTCCAAAATTTTCCGACAGAATAACATCATTGCAGTAATTGCTTGATTTTATTTTATTTTGGTAATACGAACAATTATCTACTTGATGGATCTAGGCCGAGTACGGGGTGCCTTACGTGGGGGGGTTTCTAATGGGTCTTAATCCTTATTTATGAGAAGTTTCGGAAAAAATTGCGCAAGACTCAAAAGAAAAATTGCGCAAGAAAAATTGCGCAAGAGAACGGCTAGATTGTGGCAAACGCGACCCGAGTTAAAACCAGACACTTTTCTTCTCCCAGTTGCGAGCGCTATGCGCTCAGCCACTCGTCGGGCCTCCAGAAATTGGAGTTATGTGGGAAGCCTATACTTGAGGCATCTGCATTCGGGGGCGGTCGCCTTGGTCGGAGGATTTTTTCAGAGGTTCTAACGCGTATTCACGCTAAATCTGGAGAAAACCATCTGGAAAAACTCCAGATAGTTAGATCGACAGCCACGCGGTAGGCCCAAACGCGGGACCTTCACACTTCAGCCGTCTATCATGTCAAGTGTCTTATCCACTCGGCGATGGTGGGGCCCAGAAATTAGAATGTTGGATGCTCCTGCTTCATGCAACCATTTGCATGCAGAAGTGCCTTGGCAAACTCTTCCAATCGACCACATTGACTTTTCGGCCGTTTGGATTTGGATCCCGAACTAAATTTTTATGCTGCTGCAAGAATTTTCTCTTTTCTTCTAAAATACCTTTGAAAATACACTCAGGTAGTTGAGATTGTCTTGAGAATTGCACTTTTGACATTCCCCGACACTTTTTTCCCACTCATAAAAAAATTTCCCCTGTTCCTGTAGCGTAAGATGAAAAAAAAATCGTTGTTAAACAGAAATGACGTCGTCTTCGAATAGAAATTTTTGACGTTGGAGTTGCTGGGACTTTGAAGTATCGTCTTTGGAAAGAGATCGTCGTTAAACAGACAGTCAACTGTATATACAGTGCTACTTTTTAAAATTTCAGTTCACGTGAAAATTTACAAATTTCTTTTAACTTCCCTAATCCATAGTGTATTTCTAGCTCTGGAGGGGGCTCGAGCCCCCAGAGCCCCCCCCCCGTGGATCCGCCACAGGGGGGGGGGAGAGAGGATGCATCAAACCTTTTTGAAATAAATTTCTTACAGAGGCATTATAAACAGAGCCCGATCAAGTCCCCTGTGCAAAATAAAAAATTTGGGCCCCTCACCATAACCTCCCCTCTTCCAAAAAACCAAATATGATTGGTTTATTTTGAAAATTTTAAATATCTCCCTCCAGACAGAACATTTTATTTTAAGTAATCTGAAATAAATGAATATATTTATGATGTCGATGAAACAGAGAACACCAGTGAAACACTAAATCAAAAGGTTATATCGAGTTGCCAAACCGTACGAAATATAATTAGCCACTTTTTGTAAACTAATTTTTTTTTAAGAGCCGTTGCAAAAGCAAATCGGGCAGGTCAGTGGAAAAATGTTCCCATCATCATCTCAGAATTTCATTATTTTAATTTATTGTGTTGCCTTACCCAAGGAAAGAACAAATCTGAAATATTTTTGATTTACCTCTTTTAGTTTTGGAGTTATGGGGGGTCAAAGTACCCCAGAGGAGCAACGTCGAATTAATTTAGGGTCATTTGTGCCACTTTGTTGTCTCGACTGTGAGTGGCTCAGAGGTGCTTCAGAGAAATTTTTCATTTTATCCTATAATATACCTTGTATATTAACATCTCAAATTGAAAATTCATTCGAAAATTGTCAGAGCCCCAAATTAGGAGCCCCCACAATACCCCCAATTTCATAAAAAATACAGTTTTAAGAATGCTTTAAATCTTGGCTCTGACGCGATACAGAAAACATTTTTGCACAGTGCAGTTATATATCTTCCTATAAAGTGAATCCAATGTTAAAATTTTTTGAAGGCCCCCAGGGCCACCCGGAACGGGGCCCCAAACATGGTCTTTAGCGCTAATTTACGCAATTTCGAAACATTGGTACATCTGAATCCGACTTCCCACAGGAGAACTATTGGCATGGAGATGTAGTTTCAACATAGTAGTTTGATATTATGAAAAAACATTTCTTGAAGGTACAACTGTTTCCAAGAAAAATCCCAAGAAGTACCTCCCTATTTGGGACATTCCACTCGCACGCATAGGGGCATTTCGGAGTTACTTTTAGAAGTTTAATCGACAGTGGCAATGTTGAAAATTAACTTATTCTTCATATATCTCAAATATATCCTTCATATATATCACAAATAGTTATTTTACAGGGGCACTCATAAGAATTACATTACGCTGTGTCGGGATCTCTGTAACTACTGAACCGATTCGAAAATTTTTTTACTGATGAAAAGCTACAGTATTCCTGAGTAATATAAGCTACCTTTCAGAATGCAGCTTAACTAGTTCTTTTACAGGGACACTCAAAAATTCTGGCACATGACGCTATATGGACATCTCTGTAACTACTGAATCGATTCTAAAGATCTTTTCACTGAAAGCTACCCTATTCCTGAATAACATACGCTAAAATTCATGCATGCAGCATGATTTACAGGAACACTCAAAATAATTCGTAAACATTGCCGTAACTGTCTCCATTCGTCACTCAATTATTCAAATTTTATATTAAACTCCATTCAAATTTTGAACAGTGATTCTAAAGATTTTCACTGACAGCTACACTATTCCTGAGTAACATAGGCTAAAATTCATGCATGTAGCATAATTTAGAGGGACACTCAAAATAATTCGTAAACATTGCAGGATATGTCTCCATTCGCCAATCAAATTTATTCAAATTTTATTGAACTCTATTCAAATTTTTGAACAGTGCAATTATATATCTTCATATAAAGTGAATCCAATGTTAAATATTTTAGAAAGCTCCCAGCTTTGCGGCCTCTACCTTCCAGTCATTTTAAGAGGCATCGCAAAAGCAAATTAGGTAAAAAAAAAAAAGAAGAAAGTTCCAATCACGATCTCAGAATCTCATGCATGTTTTTTTTTTCTTGTGTTGCCTTACCCAAGGAAAGAACACATCTGTTAATATTTTTGATTTAGCTCTTTTAGTTTTGGAGTTATGGGAGGTCAAAGTACCCCAGAGGAGTGACAAATTTAGGGCCATTTTTGCCATTTTACTCTCTCGACAGTGATTTGCTCTGAGATGCTTCAGAGAATTTTTTTTTTTAATCTGATAATATATCTTGAATATTAACATCCAAAACTGGAAAATCATTTGAATAAAGGCAGAGTTCCAAATAACTCTCCCCCCCCCCAATATCCCCAATTTCATTAAAAATACCGTTTTAAAGAATGCTTTAAATGTTTGCTCTGACGTGCTACAGAAAAAAAAAAATCCCGGGCAACTCGATACGGGGTCCCAAACATGGTCCTTAGCGCTAATTTATGCAAATTCGAAGCAAAGGTACAGCTGGCTCTGACTTCGCACATGAGAAATATTGGCATGGAGTTGTAATTTCAGCATAGTAGTTTCATATTATGAAAAGATATTTTTTTTTAATACTGTGTTAAATTTTTCTTCAAAACGGGGGTGCTTTCAAAAAATATACCGGGGAACACTGGGGCCCTTCAAAAAATTTTAACATTGGATTCACTTTATATGAAGATATGTAATAGCACTGTTCAAAAATTTCAATGGACTTTAATAAAATCTGAATAAATTTGATTGGCGAATTGAGACAGTTCCTGCAATGTTTACGAATTATTTTGAGTGTTCCTCTAAATTATGCTACATGCATGAATTTTATCCTATGTTACTCAGGAATAGTGTAGCTGTCAGTGAAAAGATCTTTAGAACCACTGTTCAAAAATTTGAATGGAGTTTAATAATAAAATTTGAATAAATTTGAGTGACGAATGGAGACAGTTACGGCAATGTTTACGAATAATTTTGAGTGTTCCTGTAAATTATGCTGCATGCATGAATTCTAGCCTATGTTATTCGGGAATAGGGTAGCTTTCAGTGAAAAGATCTTTAGAATCGATTCAGTAGTTACAGAGATGTCCATATATCCTCATGTGCCAGAATTTTTGAGTGTCCCTGTAAAAGAACTAGTTATGTTGCATTCTGAAAGGTAGCCTATATTACTCAGGAATAGTGTAGCTTTCCATCAGTGAAAAAATATTTTCGAATCGGTTCAGTAGTTACAGAGATCCCCATACAGCGTAATGTAATTCTTATGAGTGCCCCTGTAAAATAACTATTTGTGATATATATGAAGGATATATTTGAGATATATGAAAAATAAGTTAATTTTCAATTTTGCCACTGTCGAGTAAACTTCTAAAAGTAACGCCGAAATGCCCCTATGCGTGCCAGTGGAATGTCCCAAATAGGCAGGTACTATTTAGGATTTTTCTTGGAAACAGTTGTACCTCCAAGAAATGTTTTTTCATAATATCAAACAACTATGTTGATACTACATCTCCATGTCAATAGTTCTCCTGTGGGAAGTCGGCTTCAGCTGTACCAATGCTTCGAAATTGCGTAAATTGCCGCTAAGGACCATGTTTGGGGGCCCGTACCGGGGGGGCCTGGGGGCCTACAAAAAATTTTAACATTGGATTCACTTTATATGAGGATATATAACTGCACTGTGCAAAAATTTTTTCTGTATCGCGTCAGATCCAAGATTTAAAGCATTCTTAAAACTGTATTTTTTATGAAATTGGGGGTATTTTGGGGGGGCCCTAATTTGAGGCTCTGACAATTTTCGAATGAATTTTAAATTTGAGATGTTAATATACAAGGTATATCTATATAAATAAAATTAGACTTTTGTCTGTACATTTCTTGGAATTCAAAAATTTTGCGATTTCTATCCGTTTCAAGCACCCAGGATTCCGATGCGATACTCAAAAAAAAAGTTTGTCTGTCTGTCATTCTGTCGTTCTGTCATTCTGTCCGTGACGCTTTTTTTGTTTAAGCATCACGTAAAAACGACTGAAGCGAATGATATGAAATTGGGTGTCATGATAGGTGGTCACTCAACTTAAAACATAGGCGTCGAATTTTTAAAAAATCTTGATTAGATTTTCCGATTTTGCGAAAATCGTTTCAAACTGCGTAAATTTGTGTTCAAGCATCACGCAAAAACGACTGAAGCGAATGATATGAAATTGGGTGTCATGATAGGTGGTCACTCAACTTAAAACATAGGCGTCCAATTTTAAAAAAATCTTGATTGGATTTTGAGATTTTGCGAAAATCCTTTCAAACTGCGTAAATTTGTGTTCAAGCATCACGTAAAAACGACTAAAGCGAATGATATGAAATTGGGTGTCATGATAGGTGGTCACTCAACTTAAAACATAGGCGTCGAATTTTAAAAAAATCCTGATTGGATTTTGAGATTTTGCGAAAATCGTTTCAAACTGCGTAAATTTGTGCTCAAGCATCACGCAAAAACGACTGAAGCGAATGATATGAAATTGGGTGTCATGATAGGTGGTCACTCAACTTAAACTATAAGCATCTAATTAAAAAAAATCGATCAGATTTCGAGATTTTGTGAAAATCGTTTAAAACTGAGTGAATCTTTGTTCCCGCATTACGTAATAACGACTAAAGCGAATGATATGAAATTTGGTCACACGATAGATGGTTGCTCAACATAAACTATAGGAGTCCAATTTTTTAAACATTTTTATTAGATTTTGAGATTTTGTGAAAATTCTCTCAAAATGCGTTTATATTTCTTCAAACATCACGTAATAACGACTAATACGAATGATACGAAATTTAGTGATATGATAGGTAGTTGCTAATCTTAATTTATAGGCGTTGAATTTTTAAAATATTTTGATTACATTTTGAGATTTTGCGAAAATCGTTTTAAAATGCTGAAAATTTGTTCCAGCATCACGAAATAAAGACTGCAGGGAATGAAACGAATTTGGGTGACAGGATAGGTTGTCACTCAACTTAAATTCTAGGCTTCCATTTTTTCAAAAATGTTGATTAAATTTTTAGATTTTGCGAAAATTATTTCAATATGCGTAAATATTCGTTCGTGCATCACATAATTACGACTAATGCGAATGAAATGATATTACTTAGTTACTCTCTAACCTGTAATATTTTAACAATACATAAAAATTATAACTTCGCTTTCTTTACTTTGGCAACATACTACATCCATTCTGTGTACTCATACAATGCTGACGAAAGATCTTGCTTTTTTGGAAATTTGCATTCACTAACCCGTCGAGGACGGGTACTTCAGCTAGTTATAGGATAAAACGAAAAAATTCGCTGAAGCACCTCTGAGCCACTCACAGTCGAGACAATAAAGTGGCAAAAATGGCCCTAAATTAATTCGACGTTGCTCCTCTGCGGTACTTTGACCCCTATTTAACTCCAAAACTAAAAGAGGTAAAACAAAAATATTTCAGATTTGTTCTTTCCTTGGGTAAGGCAACACAGTAAAAGAAAATCATGAAATTCTGAGATGGTGATGGGAACGCCCTGCCCGATTTGCCCCTGCAATGCCTCTTAAATAAAAAGTAATTCACACATTTAATTCAAAATTTTTTCCATTTTCTAACGTTGAAAATATTGTTTACAAAAAGTCATTAGTTATATTCCGTACATGATGGCAGCTATGCTATATCGACTATAGAACATTTATACAAATGTAAAAATAAGTTATTTTCATTATTCATACTTTACAATTAAAAAATAGTATGGCATTTGAGTTTTTCTCCCTTGTTATTTTATTGTAAAATTATAAAGCTCTAAAATATAAGATTTTTGAGCTCCTGAAATCTGCGGGCCCTGGGCAGTTGCCCCGTTTTCCCAGCCGGTAATATGGCACTGATGAGTGTTTCAAAGATGTCCGTTTATTAGGTTCTAAGGTAGACTGTTTTCTTAAATTTGTTTTGCTGCTGCGAGATACGAATTCTTACCAAGTAGTCAGAAGGGCTGGACGATGTTGACATTTTCACATCGTGATGTCAAAATGTTAGACAAAATCATTCATAGATGTTATTTATTTCTAGTAGTTTATTGCTTTATTACAAGCAATTTTTAAGGAGTACATTGAGAAATATTTTGTTGAATAGACAGGTTTCGTTAAACCAACCAAATTATTCTGTTATTTCAACAAAACGTTATTTTAATCGAATAGTTGGTCATATTAACAAAAAATTTTTAATTCAACAAAATATTTGCTTGCATAGTTTGATCAAAATAACTGGTTGAATTAACAAAATGTCTCATTAATATTAATTGGTGTGCTGATGGCTCATTCAACAAAATTATTTGGTTCATTTTACTGATTTCTTTTAACTCGCAAACAGTAGATTGAGTTTCAGAGGTAAAACTAATTTATCTACTCATGAAAATTAACTTCCTTATTTTAGTGTTTTTATACATCTATACACACGTTTAATTTGAAGAAATTCAAAATGTCGGTTTTGTTGCCGTTAATAAGACAAACTTAAGACAATCAGGATGGCTTTTGTGTTCGTGGGAAAATAAGATGAGTTTATTTTCGTAATCATTTCATTATAACAAGATCTACTTTTTTTGACTAAGACTGAAGCCTTGATTCCTATTAAAAAAAAAGAGACTGCAATAAGCAAATTTATTACACCGTAATCTTATTTTTTAACGGAATTTTCTATTAACATACGTAATATATTAGCACTTTCTTTTTTGTGGTATATATTTGTCGTCATAACTACTAGCACATTGTCCTAAATGTGTAATAATTCCGGTAAGCATAGAATTAAAATAGGGAAATTAATTTTGCAGCAAGCGTTTATGAATGTTAGTCATAAACCAAAACAGTTATGAATTTAAAACCGAGGAAATAAATATCTGAACATTAGTTTCTATTACGTTAATTTGGAGTGAAATCGTAATAATAAAAGTGAATGTTTGTAAATCTGTATCTGCGCGATCGCCAGACAAATCTACAGCACGCAGAACTGAAAATTTGAACATACAAGCCCATGATTTCCATAATGTGTACCCAAGACTCTGAATTTTTAAATTTTAATTACTTTTTAAATTATCAATTAAAAACCGCTTTTAGGTTGCCATGCTTGGCGAGTTTCGCCCGCATAAAATGATTTATGCTTTTGAAATAAAGCATAAATGCTATTTGCAGAATCGCCTGCATTTAGAAAACATGAAATGGCATAGAAATTAACTCCACTTTTAAGCCAAATTAAAAAGCATAAGAATGAATAAGTCCAAATGAGTTTCTTAAAGTTCATAAATTTTCAAATCCTACTAATATTATAAATGTGCATATTTGTGACTCAATCATGCAAAGACGGCTGAACGAATTTGGAATGAAGATAGCTTATAACCTGGATTAACATACATGCAACCTTTCATGCATATAGCATAATTCTTTTACAGACACTCAAAATAATTCTAATAGATTACGCTCTATGGGCAAATGGGCATCATAGTAACTACTGAACCGATTCTAGACCTGTTTTCACTGATAGAAAGTAACATTATTCCTGAGTATTACAGGCTACCTTTCATGCATATATCACAAATAGTTCTTTTACAGGGACACTCATACAGGGGCGTAACGAAGGGGGGATAGGAGGAAATGAGGAGTTTTTGAGGAATTTTTTCCATACAAAATGTATATTCTTCGCTCCCTTATCACACACACACGTTTGCATATATGTGAGTTGCAATAGTTGTAGCGCCCTGTGAAAAATTTCTGGCTACGCCACTGCACTCATAAGAATTGCATTACGCTCTACAGGCATTTCTGTAATTACCGAACCGATTCTAAAACTTTTTCACTGATAGAAAGCTACGCTATTCCTGAGTATTATAGGCTGCCTTTCATGCATATAGCATAAACAGTTCTTTTACAGGCATACTCAAAAGAATTCTAATACATTACGCTCTATGGACATCTCTGTAACTACAGAACCGATTCTAAAGATTTTTTTCACTGATAGTCTCACTATTTCTGAGTAACATAGGCTGAAATTCATGCATATAGAATAAACATTTCTTTTACAAGAACACTCAAAATAATTCGCTAATATTGTCGTAACTGTCTCCATTCACCAAATGCGGGGAAAAAAATAACATATAAAAAAATTTACATCTAGTAATTCTACATATACCATGTATTATACTTCATTTAAAACACATAAAAAATAAATAATATCTAAATATAGTAATTTTTGTCTATAGCAAACATATTTGTTATTCATGCTTTGCTTCATTTCTCTCTGGACCTAATTCTAAAGCCGACGCTGACGAAGTCGCGGGCAGAAGCTAATGCATAATAAAAATTATCACACAAAACACATTTATTAGAAAGTTTATTGGTTACTCTTCACAATCATCACATACACCTATAAAGAAGACAATTCCATGATCAAATCTAAGTAATCAGGGAGGCTTGCAAAGAGTGTTTTGCTGTGAAGCAGTTGTTCGATAATGTGGACTGTGCTGACAAAGGCAGGACCTTTTGTACCCTTGAAACGTACGCACAGTTTTAATTATCGTTGTGTTTTTTGTACAGTTTTGCAGTTTATAGATACCTAATATATAATTTTTTAAAGGTACTTTTCTTAATTACACAACAAAACGAGATTTACAGTCGTAATTTGCTCATTACAGTTCAAATTACTTGCACTGTCCGATTTGCCTTAAAAAGACGAACACGGTGATAGGAATAACTCAACACCTGTGGAGTGGATAATGTGACCTTTGCATCTGCACCCTTTAATTATCATGGCATCTTAGTTATGTGACTCAAGCTTTAAATAAATTTACATGTTATTTTCTAAGTAATACTTGCTGCTGCTCAGGGATCAAGAATGAATTCGCATATTGCAACTAGTGTTTGACCTTGAAACCCTCCTCAAAAAAGATAGATCAAAGATAAACAGACCGGGAGTAACAGAATCATTCAAGATTACAGGAGACTTAATTTTTAATGCACGAGATGGCCACTGACGGATTAAAAGAAGGGGGCGACCACCCTCTTCCAAAAAGTAATTACGTTAAGCATGTAAGCTATCCTATTTTACTTCTATAAAATGGACGAATGTAGTTCGAAGAAACAAAATCTCCCTCAAGGTGCAGGTACACAAATTAAAATAAACTAATTGTCCCAGGGACTCGAAAAAATTCAGGATAATTCTTTATAAGCTGTATTACCCTCGGTAATAAATGAAACAGCGGTGCCTTTTATAAAACTCTCGGAAAAAATTCTGTTACATGGAATTACACAGCAAAAACTTTTCGCAAAGTGACACATCCTACTAAATTGTCGATTTTTAAGAATTTTTTCTGAAAGTCTCGCAACTGATACGGGTTTATCGCTTATTGCAGTGTATAGTACAGCTTGTAAAGAGGCATTCTAAAAATTTTGAAGTGCGTGACATAATTAGTTTATTTGTATTTATGTACCAAAATCACATGTTTTTATCGAACTACACCGTTAATCCGTCTCTGGAGTCGGCAATTACTTTTCAGGTGACAAAGGCAGGACCTTTTGTACCCTTGAAACATACGTACAGTTTTAACTATCGTTCTGTTTTTTTTTTTTTTTGTAGTTTTGCAGTTTATAAATACCTACATTTTTCATTTTTTTAAAGGCATTTTTCTGAAACAGGAATAAAAAGATTACATTTTTAAGTTGAATTTTTGATTTTTTAGAAAAAATTGCAAAAGATATACACCGCCAGCAGGCAGAAGGGTTTGTAGTAGATCCAGACGTCAGCTCTAGTTTGTTTCTCTGAAATCATTATTACAGGAGGTTTTGAGATATACGAAGAATTTGAAAATGTGGGATGAGGGATATTTTCTCTTTCGCTATCATGCTTCCTCGTAAATCTCAAGCCCCATTGTTTACAGGACAATGTTCATCTTGCTTTGTGTCATTACCAGTGTCACAAAATTCCATATGGTAGTCTATTAGCACGGACGTTTGCCGATTGTTCGAGATTTATTTACGAGTTACTTCTTTTGCTTTCATTTTTCTCTTTCTCCCGAGATAAAGATAAACGAGGAGAAGAAGGTAACAGCATCGGCAATATGAAAAAGAAAACAAAAATCTAGCATACTTGAAACGTATGCATGAACTTATTATTACACATATGTAGTACTCGCTTATTTCAGGCAAACTGAATGAAAACTACAGTATCAAAGCCACGCGTTTATCGAATGTGATTATTTAAGGACGTAGAATATTTGACCTAGTTTTTTTTATAACTGTCACTCGGACTTAGACAGCGTACGCAATTTTTTTTTCATGGGGAGTGGACATACGAATATTTTAAAAAAGACGTAATCTTTATGCTAAAAATTTTTCGACAACAAAGGTGTTGACCCCCCCAAACCCTTTAGATACACCACTGTGCAGGCCAGTTAGACAACTGGCTGTATTTAAGCACACTCTCTCTCGCAGTGAATGAATCAAAATACCAGTATTAGGTACAGGTACACCTGTTAAGTAATGTTTATTTTTACACTGTATTCAAATTTTTAATTACGAACAAGCTGTGCCTAACCATTCCAAGTAGTAAGTACGATAACCTAGCTTGGCACCAGGGGATTGCGAATGCAGGCGATCGCCCAAGGCCCCCGCTTAAAAAGACCTCCGTCCTGGGCCATTTTTTTCTATCATATTAGACCGAGCTTGGTAGACGGTTGCGATATATCCCGAAAAAAGCCGAGAAATAAAACTAATATGTATTCGCAGTGCTAGTAGTAACTTACATAAGACATATTTATTTATTTGCCAGGAGAGGACAGCTCGCGTCACTGAATGTGTCGCTTAGAGCTACATATACGTCCTTCTTTGAATTTCCCGCCACAATTTGGAACCTTATCAGAAGGTGGGGGACTTCTGAATACTGGCACCCCTCGGAAACTGCTAGCGACCGCCGAGAGGACTTTCGGAACCACGGATTTAGCGTGCACGTACACGGTCGTCTTTAGTGGTACGCCGGTATCGAACCCACAACCTTCCGGTTACGAGTCCAATGCCTTAACCACTGGGCTACCACGGCCCTAAACTAATTTGATTGTGATAGTTGTACGTAACAACTTGAATTAATTTAGTACTATCAGGGGTTGTGCTGGCTCTTTTTAACATTTCGCCAATTCATTTGCCAAATTAGATTTTTCCGGCTTAACATCACATATATGCTTAATAAGAAAAAATCTTATGCCCCACATAAGACATTAGAAATGAGGCCCCGCACGCCCCCCGAGCCGGCTCTGTTGGAGCAGATGTAAATAAGTATTAAGAATACAATGCTGGCGTCGACCGCGAAATGATCGAAAATGTCTCGTCGCATTTTATTGGTCGACCATTGGTGCTACCACCGCGTCGACGTCGCACGCGACCATTTACCTACGATTTCATCGTCCGTTGACTATAACCCATCATCAACAGATTTAAGCGATTATTAGCCGGCGTCCATCCGAGCCGGTATGGAGGCCCATATTGCGGGAGGGGGGGTGCTCGAGCACCCCTAAAAGTCGATATAAGAAATTTAAAAGTATGTTGAGCTTTGACTAAAAATATGGCCTTTGGGCTACAGGCTGAATATCTTAAAATGTAAATTTCGTTGTTTTTTATTTTATAAATTGAAGATTGTTAACAAACCATATGTGTACTGAAAATAATTTTCCAATTATCAGAAAATAATTAATTTGTAAATCTTTTGCATGATATGATTATGATAAATAATACAGGGTGGCCATAATTAAACTGCAAGTGTTCAAAGGGTGCTGGAGAGAAAACTACCGAGAATATTCCAGTGAAATTTGCAGTGGCGTAGCGAGGGGGGGGGTTGGGTGTCAGAACCCCCCCCCTAAAATTAGCTGATCTATTATTGACATGAAGAATGCTATCCATAATGTAGATTATCCGTTACATCCCAGCAAGCGCACACACGTTTAAATTACGTATTCCCGATGTCGAAATGTCGAAAATAGGTCGAGGAAAAATTACAGCAAAAAATAGCGTTTAGAAGAGATCAAACATACATTGTGTTGTCGACGTCATAAAGAGCCGCTCGATTTTGGTCAGGGAGGCGGCTATCTTCGACTGTTAATGTTGGTCGCCCTCAGGAGGTCTATGATCCGTCAATACATCGCCGATTTTCCGCTTATGGCTCTGAGAGACCCCCCCCAGCCAGCCAAGAAGAAACATGCGATGGAGCATCGAGAAAATTTTTCAGCTTAGTTAATAGTCAGTTGAACGTCGAATAAACAGTGCAGGGGAGACAGAATTTACGGGGTCCTTTCTCACGACCTTTGACATGTCCACCCCAACCGTTTTCTCAGAAAACAGATGCTTTTTTTCTCTTTTTTCTGTGTGTATTCGTTCATGGTTCGCGTGGCTCGTACTTCGCAGTTTTTTATGCAAGGGCAGAACTCGCTCCAGCGTGTAGTCAATGGCTGAGCTCAGCTGCGCTACACAGAACAGTAAAATTTCCATAGTTTTAACTATAAAAGTGGATATTTTTCAAGTATCTCTTGGAATATTTTTCAAGTTCAATGCTAACACGATTTATCGTTAGCTTGGCATATTAATAAGTTTGTCTGGCTCTCTTTAAATTGTGTTGGCCGGTTATGTTATTAAAGTTTATCGGGGTAACTACAAATTTTAATTCCAGCCATCAAAATTTTAGAGGTGAGTTAAGTAATTATTTAACTAATAATTATGTGCTTTGTTTCTTTTATTCATTTTCTTTTTAATTGCTAATTATAAGTCTTCTTATTTGTATTATAGAGTGAAATATAAAGGTACAATTGGCATAAAATCAACTGTTTACCTTAAGCATATGAAATATTTTTTCTCATTATAAGCACAAATTTACTTAATGTAAACTTACTATAACAAAAGTCAACTTATTATTGCATTATGGCATAACTTACAATGAAACAGATTAAAGCACTTTATGCAAAGTTTTTTTTTTCTTTTTAAATTGTATACTAATATGTGTGCATTTAGTATGTAATTTAAAACTATTTGGAGTAGTAAAATTGAACAAATCAAAGAATTAAGAGAGATAAATAAAAAACTGTTTGTGTAATGAAGTAGACAAAATTTTTCTCGTGGGAGGGTGAGAGGGGGGGGGGGATTTGTAGATAGAAAACTTCTTCATATTTTATTACAGGAAAACTATAATAAACTATGGAGATAAAAAAGCAGGCTTATTCGTCTAATAGAAGTGGTTCCTTGACGATTTCGTCGAATCCCGACAGTTTATAAACGTAGTAATTATGCCGGAATTCCAGACATTTAGAGAATATGTCAGTCACACACCATTTACATACGTCGTGAAAGCATGGAAATTCAAACTTCTTGTCGAGTGCACATGCCGTTTAAAAGGAAACACTTTATATTTCTAAATATAATACATTATACTACTAGTTGTTAGCTAATGAAAAGCAATTTTGAATTAAATGATTAGAAATAACAAGTTTTAAATTAACTTCTAATCGTTTAGATAAAGTTATAAAATTTATATTCATAAAAGTTTGAACATATACAAAAATATATTAAAGTTAAAATATAATCTTGATTTTTAATTTAACAGATAAGTAACTCGCACGAACAACTTATGTCACTAATTTACATTTTAAAGGGTTTCCATTTTTTCCCCCGGTACATTTTATTAATCGGTTTGGCTGGATTAGGTATTTTTAATAAAAGGGTGCAAAAAATTATTTAATCTACTCTTATAAACTATCTAAATATTTTCATATATTGGTTAAAAAGTAATCTTTTTTATATAAAATAAGTAAATTATATTTACTGTTAGTAAAATTGCATTTTAAACTGTATTCCTTACTTAACTAAATGTACTAATATTTTATTTAATTTTTAAGTTACTTTTTCACCATCTTTCACCAATATATGAAGATATTTAGATTGTTTATAACATTGAATTAAACAGCGTACCCCCCCCTTTTATTAAATATACCTACAGTAAAAACAATTCATAAAATGTACCGGGGGGAAAAAGTAAACCCTTTAAAATGTAAAATAGAGACATAAGCTATTTATGCAAGTTACTGATCAATTAAATTCAAAAAATCAAGATTATATTTTTCTTTAATGTATTTTCTCTGTGTTCAAATTTTTATGAATGTATATTTTACAACTTCATCTAAACGACTAGAAGTTAATTTAAAACTTGTAATTTTTGCACATATAATTAAAAATAACTTTTTATTAGCTAACAAACTAATATTAAAATGTATTATATAGAAATATAAAATGTTTCCTTTTTAAACGGCAAAAGTTCACAAGATCAGAACAGTTTGAATTTCCATTCCTTCACGACGTATGTAAATGGTATTTGTCTATTCTCTGAATGTCTGGAATTGCGGCATAATTACTACGTTTATAAATGGGCAGAATTCGACAAATTTTGCGAAGTCTTTAAAGAACGACTTCTATTAGACGAATATAAGCCGGTTTTCTCTGTCCTGTTGGAGCGATTCGACAAGGTATAACGTAAAATCAACCACTATGAGCTGAATTTTATAAACGAATTCCGAGAATCTGTCTCCCTTTGCCGTTATAGCGACGAGTGTTCGACCAATATCGGGGATTTTCTCTTCCTGGCGGTCACCCTTTTCCATTCTTACGCCGTAGTTAAGCGAGATTGTTATCTCTCACGGTCACCCCTCGCGGGTAATACGCCGTCGAGAAGTTCAGCGCTCGACGGGCAAACACGTGGACATATCCAAGGATTTTTAACGTCGATGATTACGTCGAAACTACGTCGACCGCGACGTTAATTCGATGTATCGTGGCTGGCTGGGATCAGTGCCTAACCCCCCCCCCCTAAAACTTTTTTCTGGCTACGCTACTGGAAATTTGGTATCTACACGTTTCAGAACATGCGCAAGTCAAATATGGAAGAAAAAAAAATCGTCATTTTCACCCGATAGATGGCGCTCTACCGTATTTCAAAGCTCACCGGTGGCATATACAACTTCCAAAGCCGATAGACAGAGCATAGTGACATTCTAAGAGGCATTTAAACAATATAAAACATCATTTACAGTTTATCAAAATTCCATACAATTAGCTTCAGTAATTAAGTTTTTACAATAACATGTAATCAAAAATTAACGTAAATTATGATCACAAATTAAACAATCTATAAAGAGGCTTTGGAAAACAATTAAACCATTATTTATTCTCACTGACACTCATCGGACCTCTTCTTAATCGTTTCATACGCCGGTATTCTTTCAGAGTAGATGAATAATGGCTACCATTCTGATAGAAAATCTTCACTAACAATGCACGTTCCTTCTTATTCAGAGTCATGATTGACCATTACGCAATGTGGTCTTGTTTTTACACTGTTCGATGGGCAAAAAGTTTGCATATATGACGTCCATAAACATTAAACACGATATAGCGCCATCTATCGGGTGAAAATGGCGATTTTTTTAATTGCACATTTGACTTGCGCATGTTCTGAAAAGTGTAAATACCAAGTTTCACTGGAAAATTCCTGGTAGTTTTCTCTCCAGCACCCCTTGAACACTTGCAGTTTAATTATGGCCACCCTGTATGTTAGCTTAACTACAAAAAACTTTTTTTTTGTTGTTGTTGTTCTTGCATAAAGTTGTAAATGTGCTCTTAGTGGGAAAGCATAAGTAACCGGTTTTCACTACGCATTTAAAACATGCAAAATCAATATTTTTCTTTTTCAATTTGAGACACCCAAGAAAAAAAAAAATTCAAATTCACTTTCTTAAAAATAAATTTAATAAGCATAATATACAGCATGTCCGAGAAAGATCTTTATTATTTTAAACAGTAATAACAAAAATACTAACACATCAAATGAATTGCATTTTTCTGCAAAAGAATGAAAAAAATCTAAGACTTTTTACTGTACCTTCCGTGTAGCTCTGTGTGAGGTCCTTTATCAGCACAAAGAATAGCACGTCTATTCGATTTAACTCCAAGTGTTTTTTAACATTTGCAGTGTAACAGTTGAGGATCACTAACCAAACTACTTGATAGCAAAATCGATTACTAAAAAAACTCTTAGATTTCAGTTTTTTTTTTGTGATAAACTGAATTTCATTTCGCCTGATAGTAATTTTTTTTCAATTAATTTTTGAATGACTAGGGGCCAAGGCCCCCAGACTCGCTACGCATATGAGGCATTCGGCCCCTAATCGGGCTTATTCGTAAAAAAGACATAATTTCAACAGAGAAAACCCGAAGATTGGATCAGATAGAATGTTACTGAGCTAAGCTACACATTGCTTAGTTCTTGCATCTTCATTGGTACATAAAAATTTAAACTTCACACTACAGTAGACCCCCTACCCCCTCATAACACGGAAGATATTTTGTGATGGGAATCCGTGTTGTACGGGTCCTGAGCTATACTCCACCTGGAGTGCGGATTCCGCTTATAAACGCTGGAAAAATTATTTGTACTCCTCAGAAACACAATGATATTTAATGTTGCCATTCAAAGGTTATACTAATGAGGTTTATCGGTGTGACGTCATTTTTCCACCAACACGTGACCTTTCGGCTGTGTTGATGAGTAGCTCTGTAATCTGATTGGCTGAAGTGTATATTTTTCCATCGACACGTGGCTGAAATAGCCTCGTCTCAGTATAAGTTTTAATATGTTAGTACTTTTTAATGGGAATCTTTGGAGATATATCTTTTTGCAGTCATGTACAGGTTCCAGAGAGTTATTGAAGCATTCGTAGGCAGCACAATACAGAGGCATAATTATTATTTTTTTGATTTTGCGCTTATTACCAGGAGTCCAGCACATATGCCTATGGAGAAATGGTTGTTTGTTTTCCACCGTCACGTGACTTTTATAGCCTCGAACCCAAGGAGGCGATATCCTCCATTAGGAGCTAAAGCGTAATAAAATACGAACATATGTTTCAGCTGTATTTTTAATAATGTAAAACCTATTGGACACCTTGTGAATTTGCCATCCATGGCGATTTTTCATTATTTGGCGACTTGCGTACATGTAAAGTTAATAAAAGCTACGGAACAGATAGAATGGCCTGCCACCAATGGCGACTTTTTATTATTTGGCGATTTACACATACTCACAACCTATATTTACTGTTCATTTAAGGTTACCGGAAAACCGTTATCCATACTTTCATTTGCATAATCGTTTGCAGATTGGCGTACTTAACACCACGAATTATACCATCTCGTCGCGCTAGCAAATATCCAAAGTGTACTATAACTGCTATAATGGCATAGTTAACGCCAAATATTTCTACTGGTAGCAAATAATCCAGCTGGACAAGAACCAGCTTTAAAATAATCTGCATTTCAATTATTTTTCATTTTCAAGATATTAGTTATTCTGTTTTGGAAAAACGAATAATCGCTAATTCTAAACTCCTGTTGTCTAAGCGAACTTACTATTTGAAAATTGTCAACTTTGTGTAACACATTTTGAGTTACTTATTTCATATAGTTTTTATTTTGGCGTAAAATGGGCATAATTCTAACTCATGTTTGTAAATTTCACGCGATTCTAGATACTTGGAAACGCTTTGTTGCAAAGGAATGAATGATTTTATGCCAAATCTGGCAACCATTCTGTTTATTTTTTCAGTTTTTTATTAATATCTTCTAAAATAATTCGATTTTCGAAATTTAAATCCGCGTAGCAGGTTCCTCGGAATTTTTCGAATCTGTGGGTACCTTAGTCGAAACTCAAATCCCTACGGTTTAGGAGGAGATAGGTCCAGAAGCTTTGACAGCGCCAGCGGCCTTTACTTTTTTTTTAGAATAGAGAGATAAGGATCCTTCTCAGACATTCTGTATATTTAAAAGAAATACTATATGATTTGGCTTAATTTTCATTAGTAATATCTAATTTTGCTTTATTGTAATGAAATATTACTTGGGTGCAATATATATATTTTTAGTAAACCACCATTTGTTTATTTAGGTGTAGTTTTATAAAAGTCCCAATTCATTTGTATGCAATGTACTGTTATAACACTGCAGAGCTGTTACTTATGGTTTACTCCCTCAACTGCATATAAAAATGAGAAATATATTACAGAAGATCTGTAGCAAAAATATGATTTCTCTTGGTATAAATGGTTAGTTTAAAAAAAATTGAACATTTTAATATAAATGCCATGAAATAACGTGAACTACTTTTTGAATATTTTTAATTACCAATTCATAATGAATTTTCACAAGCACACAAATTTTAATAATCAACATTGTCAACAAATCAATTCACTCCCCCACCCATTCACAGGAGATATGTATATTGGCACTTTACTTCACCTTTTATGGTACACCTTAAATGAAAATGCCAAGAGTATATTTCTCCAAGTATTTATTAATTTTAAACCACTTTTCAACATCCATAAATCATACTTCAGGGATTAAGATTCCATATTCACTGGAATCTTAATCTAAATCTTGCATTAGTATGTGCAGTTCGGTACATTTGTTAATCAGATCAAA
The DNA here is from genome assembly GCA_038373885.1 of Cheiracanthium punctorium. NCBI lineage: Eukaryota > Metazoa > Arthropoda > Arachnida > Araneae > Cheiracanthiidae > Cheiracanthium > Cheiracanthium punctorium. The sequence continues at coordinate 169,839 of JAWZYV010011910.1, read as the reverse complement.
AGTCTAGAACAAAGCCAACCTTGAATTGCAGAATCTAAATTATAATAACCAAGTCTTTCTGAAAAGTTCCAGTTTTCTCACCCCTCCACCTTATTTAAATATTGGCATTACATTTCTTTAATAATAAGTGCTTCATATATATGATTTCACATTAAACTAAACTGCAATACAGAATAACTTTAGATTGCAGTCTTTACCAGATTTAAGTTTTCTGTCTGATGAAGATTACTTTCACTGAAATATATTAATTAGGGATGCACCGCATACCATATTTTGCCGAATAATGAATATTCGGTTAAAATTCTAACTGAATATTTGGTTAAAATTTATTAAACCATTATTAAATTAGGCTACGCCACTGATTGCAATGATTAATTTAATTAGTTTTTTTTTAAACAATATTGAATAGTTCATATGGTGTAAAACTTCAGAAATTAAAATGCTGCAAAATTTAATATCCATGTGTTTTCTTTATATAGTATTAATAACTATTCTAAATATTTGTGAAAATTATAATTTTTTTTACCTGCATATTTTATAAAAATAGCAGTAATTGACTATTTATGAACACTTAATGTTAAGAGTTATTTTTCCCTCCTTAGTTACTGTTTTATATTTATGAGTTATTAATAGTAAGGTTAATGTAATGTGTCATAAGATTTAAGAAAATTTGAAAAGCAATAAAATTTAAATTTAACAGCTGAGTGTTTTCTCTTACTTTAAAACTAATTTGATAGTGATTATAGTAAGAAACAACGTGAATTAATTTAGTACTATACCATATCTTTCATCCATGATTTAAAAATTTTTGTAGTATTTGTTTACCAATTGTCGAATATTTAAATTTTACTATTCGGTTGCCGAATATTAAAGTATTTGGCCGAACCGAATATTCGATTTCTCTGCAGAATAGGCAGTATACCGAATACCAACCAAATATTCGGTGCATCCCTAATATTAATCTGCCTATTTTCTGTTTTAGTGTTCTTTCTAATACATGTCAATATGCAAGTTTAGTTGCATGTTACATTATTGTCATTGCATCATCTATCAATAAAATTAAATTATTTAATATCTTGTATTTTGTCAAAAAAGTTTCATTAATACTTCAAAGTAATACCAATCAGATACTTGGAATAAGCTAGGTACTTTAAAAAATGATTATTTTAAAATGACCTATAGTAAAATCTTTCATAACAAATGTAAAGATACCAAAAATTAAATTTGTAATTCTAAAAAAATTCTCTAAAGTAAAATTTCATTCAAGTCTGAATTTGCACCACAATACTTTCTTTTAATAGAAATTTTGTTTGTTAATCTGATGTATTCATACATGAGGTTTGTTAAAATGAGATTGTATCACCATGTTCTGTACATTCTCTAATCAAATACAAGAACCAATTATCTATTAAAATACAATATATTGTTCAACCCTTTCGCTTTCAATCCGCCCATACCGGCTCAAAGTGCACGCTCCCAGATCCGGCCTTATGCCAGGACGAAGCTTCTCCATCCCCTCGTGCTTTGCAACATCCATTTACAAGTGTCAAGTACCCCTTTCTCATGTTTGCTATTGTAACCCCCTTCCCCCTTTGGGTGATCACATGGTGACCAGCTGCATTTATGAACAGGTGCTTTTCAGATCCATCGGGGGAGGCACTCCCACCGATTCTTTGCACTCCTGTTTTGACAGAGATATATCTACACAGATACAAAAGAAACGTGTTTCATGGGGGAAAGCATACAAAAACATTTCTCGGGCGTTTCCAGGATTTTGAGCAAGCATTCCAAATCAAAGCTTGGGAGCGAAAGGGTTAATGCCAATTCCTAAAAAGACAGTAATTCTGATCTTAATGAGATGAATTTAAAGAAAAATTGATTACTTATTTCATAGTATTTAATAAGATGCCAGTTTAAAGTGCCTTAATATCAGACTCCTGCTCCTGTCTGGTCTTTATAACAGAGGGAGAACAGGCAGTAACATCGATTCTTGTAACCAGCAACATTAAATTTGTTTGCAGTAAGCTGTACTGACTACAATTATAATAAATATTATCAACAATTCAATTCTACCTATTAGCGAACATACTAGTTCATAAACTGGCTAGTTTCTCTTTCACAATAACACTTTTTTAAATCCATGTAGGTTACTAAATTAAACTTCTAAAATGTTTTAAGTCAAAAAAATATATAAACATATAAGTAGTTTCAATATATTCTATGAATCTCTATAACTCAGCAATTCCCTAAAAGGCAATTGAATAATCGTAATCTTTCATATCTTGGGAGACAGTGTTACTACACTTCTAAGCAGTATGCTCATAGAAGCATTTAACATTTTTATGCAATATTTTAAGAAAGTATATATATATATATTTCTTAATTAGGCTAAAAGCTTGCTTAAAAAATTTCTCACTTATCCCCACAGATTTTTTGTAAGTAATTTTTTGATTTTGCATATCATAAGACTAAATTAAAACACACCTTTAAAAACAGAAAGAACACTTACTAGCATGAAAAACTTTTATTTAACACTTCATTAAAATATATACATACACTATCTACCAATAAGTAATTGGACACCTGTGATAAAAGAGATAAACACAATTTATTCATAATCAATAGTTGGTAGAGCCTCCACATGATGTAATTACAGTCTTAATCCTCCGGGCTTGCATTCCATAAGCGTTTAGATGAATGAACAGAGGTATTTTCTTCCACTAGGTTTGGAGAAGACATGCAGGGGCATATCCAGAAATTTTGCTTGGGGGGGGGGGTTACGACTACTACAACTCATATATATGTATACATGTGTGTGATAATGTAGTGAAGAATATACATTTTGTATGGCAAAAATTTCTCATGGAGGGGGGGGTTGACCCCCCTAACCCCCCTCTTGGCTACGCCCCTGAAGACATGTAAGCTCTTTTATCAATTTTGAACGGTTGCTATACTCCCTAATTCAGTGATTCAATTGGCCCCAGAGGTTTTCTATAGGATTAAGGTCTAGACTAGACCTAAGGGTAGGAAAGTCCAGTTAATTCACCCCATTGTCATCATACTAATCCATGGTGGACCTTGCAGCATGACAAGTGGCATTCTCATACTGTAAGTAACAATGATCCAACCCGTAAAATTCCAGCAACGTAGGAAGCTCATTGTTGTCTAGAATAGTGGAGTAGAAGTTGACATTGAGCTTACCATGAACTGGGATGAAGTGTCCCAGTCCATATCACGAGAAACATTCTCAGACCATAATTCCACCTCCGCCAAACTTAACTGTAAGCACAATACATTCTATCAAAAGCCGTTCTCCAGACATATACCTAATTCAGACTCTGCCATTTGACTAGTAGAGATTGAACCTTGGTTTATCACTCCAGAGAACCTGTTTCCATTATTTACAGTTGAATTTCTCCGTGCCTTGCACCAACTCAACGGAACAGCATGGTTTGATTTTGAAATCTAGGGCTTATGGGCGGCAGCATGTCCTTCGAAACCAAGCAAATGGGTTTCCTTGCTGATGTTATTTATTAAAACAACAGTCCCAGATGATTGTTGGAACTCCTGGAGTATATGGGTCATTGGTTTAGAACGCTTTTTCCATATTTCTTTGGACAACATTCGTCGGTCACCGTCACTTAGTTTCGTAGGGCTGCCGAGACGAAATCAATCCGATAATCACTACTCACTTTCCACTTCTTAATCACAAAAGCCACTGTAAATTTACTGATTGTTTAACTCACCAGATATATTCCTTAAGGATCGGCCATTTCTATGATATCCGAGAATTATGCATCTCTCGAAGTAGGACAGCTCCGAATTTCGTGGCATCTTGCATGCGACAAATGACAGTGTTGTTTCCTACATGATATTTAAGTTCAGAAGACGCGACGTAGATCAGAACCGCAGATATCTTCATTAGCATGGGTGCCTAAATACTTATTGGTAGACAGTGTATAAAACAAACTATTTTTATATCTGTGGGACTGATCACCATCTTCTTTCAGCATACATGAGCCACATGGTTTAATTCTTTTCTGTAACTTCCAAAAAATTTTCATGTAATCTAACAGATGCTGAAATGAGATCAGATAAAATTTTAATCATTTATATCTTTAAAATACATGAGCAAGTTGTCCACAAAATCTCAACTAAAAAACTTCCAAATTTTGAAAACAATCTTAAAATTCTCTAATCATAAGAAAAAATTCCAATGTGTGATTTCAACTACAGTAAAACCTTGAAACAATGATACTTAAGGGCCCCAATAAAAAATTATTGTTCTAGAGCAGCAGTGCACAAACCGAAGTTTTTTTTTGGGGGGGGGGGGGGCAAATTCAAATTTATGAAAATTCTACAATTATTTTTTTTAAAGAATGTAAATAATACAAGAGAAGAAACTGACAGTTATTATTTTACGAGCGCGATATTCGCGATCACTATCATGGGGCTTCAAAGTCCTGTTATCATGCATAGTGATCTGCGGTATCGGCTGCTTACTTCCACTTATAACTAATACCAGCATTCTCGCTTACTCTTATGCAAAGCAAAAAGGTAGACAGCAGAAACACGAATTTCTTATTAAAATATCAAGAACCAATATGCCGCCAATCAAGAATGAACGCTGCGCAACGCCAGTGACTGTTGGCTTGAATTTCCTCTCTCAACAGCAGTGAAGTGCCGCTTGTAAAAGCAGATGTTCCATTTTTGACAATAAGATTCAACTGCATTCTGTAATTGTCTTTTGGTTTATATACTGCTTTCGTTAATTCTGCTTAATTTGTTATCAGGTATGTACATAACATATTTTTTCACTATTGGAGAGTTTAGTAGCGTGCTCGGACTGCAATAATAACAATTACTTAAAAATTTAATACAGATATTAAAATGTTAATAATTAAAACTGATTTTTCTAAAACATTTTGCATGTATTTTTGTATAATTCTCTTCATTTTTTAATATTGTTATATAGAAATATTGTTCATTTATAATTTTGTTTCAGTTTCAATATCCTCATAATGAATAAGTGGCTAAAAAGAGGTACCCAACATCCAGATAATAAAAAGAATGACAATACTAATGAGAATAATGGACCAGCATCTAATAAACTTAGAAAAACTGTTAATGAAAATCCAAACAAATATGAATCCAGTGGCACTATTTCTACTTAAAAAAATACCGAACAAAATGAGTTATCTAATAAAAAATTGGGAAAATATCAAGGAGAGTTTATTAAATATGGATTTATACATTTTGTGTTATTAATGGGGAAGAACATCCGTTGTGTGTTAATTGCTCGGATAAATTAGCAAATGAAAGTTTTAAACCTGCTAAATTAAAGACATTTGGAAACTAAACAAAGAATTAGCAAATAAATCTGTAACATTTTTTAAAAGATGCATTAAACGTATGAAAAATCAAACTGTATTAATGAAAACATATACAACAATTCCTGAGAAAGCTTTATGGGCATCCTTAGAAGTTTCATATTTAATAGGCAAAAATTTGAAACCACATACAATTGGAGAATCCCTCATTTTTCCTTCAGTAACTAAAATGACACCAATTATTCATGGAGAAAAATATGGTAATGATTTAAGAACAATACTATTATCAAGAGATACCGTTTCTCGACGAATTTCCACCATATCACGTGATATAGAATCGGTTCTGATCACGTGATACAGATTGGTGTCGATGTATTAAATCGAATACAAAACTCTCCTGTGTTTGCTCTACAACTTGATGAAACTACTGACATTACTTAAATGTCTCAATTAATTGTTTATGTGAGATACGTTTTTGAAGACATGTCGGTAGATTTTTTATGTTGCAAAAGGTTAGAAGAGAGAGCAACTGAAGAGAAAATATTTGAAATTATTAATACATATTTTGAGGAAAATGACCTCACCTGGACCCACTGTGTCGCGGTTTGCACTGATGGTGCTGCAGCATTAACAGGTAGTAACAAGGGACTGAGACGATTAATAATGAAAATTGCTCCCCATATAGTTTTCAACCATTGCATGATGCATAGACAAGCTCTAGTTGCAAAAGACATCGATGAAGAATTGCACAAGATATTAAATGATGTTGTTATTCAGGGTGTCTACCAAATTTCTGAAAGTCAATTTCCTGACTTTTGGGAGGTCCCGGGAAAAAATTCCTGACCAATGCATTTTACTTTGGGAAATTGCACAATGTCCCTTGTCTTTATATTTGTCATATTTTGTACAACTTCTTGAAATCAATTTTAACTGAAGTATACAGGATTAAGCTTTCATCAATCAAGAAACAGAAGTAGTCCCACTTTCTGATAGAATTAACTAATTGTTCTTGGAAATACGGTCCTGTGCCATAAGCAGGGATGTTAATTCTGCGCCGATTGTGCTGAATACGTCATTTTGACTCTGTTAATTTTTTGACCCGCTCATTTTTTGCCATGCTTGCAAACTTTGCTTTTCTTATCTGCATTTATTGTGTAGTGTTCCCAAATCTTCAATTTTATGCTCCAAAATCATGTTAATTCTGATCCCAAATCTTAGTTTTCCTCTCGGAAACTATATTTTTTGTGCTCCCAAATGGAATTTTTCTGCTCCTGAGGTGCTCCCAAATGAAATTTTTTCTGCTCCCAAATCGAATGTTGGATTTAACATCCCTGCATAAGTTACCAAGTAAGCTAATTTGTCTTTTACTCTCCCATCACGATTGATGAGCCCCCATTTTCCCCTCCTTATACAGACACATCACTTGATGCTTTCGCAGTCTGAAAAATGTGCTGCAGTTGCTTTCGGTTTCCAGTCTGACAATTAGAGAGAAAGGGTAGAAAAAAAAATTATTCTTTTGGTGAATTTTCCGGACCCATTATCCAATTTCCCATTTTTTTCCAGACTTTCCGGAACGGTAGACACCCTGTTATTGTAATTAATTATATTAAAAGTAACAACCTAAACAGCGTCTCTTTTCAATACTCTGTAAATGAGATGGGTTCTGTGTATGAGACATTATTACTGCATACCGAAGTCAGATGGCTCTCACGTGGCAAAATATTGCAACATTTTTTTAATTTGAGAAACGAAGTTTACGTATTTTTGGTGGGAAAGAAACATATATTGGCACGTTCATTCATTAATGAAGATTGGCTTGGAAAACTCAGTTACATGGTTGATATTTAAAAAAAAAGCTGAACGATCTGAATACGAGTCTACAGGGAGAGGATACAAACATTTTAACGTTAACCCTCTCGTCAACCTGCACCTCATATGAGGCTCCTACTTCAAATAGCAATATTTAATGAGAAAACAATTGAATTTAGTGTTTTTTTCTTTCAGTGATATCAATATCATTAATTCATGTAGAAAGTATATGAGGCTCTTAACTAGATGCATAAATCGTGTCTAGATTGCAGTACTAGTCAATTTAGATCATTTTTTACAGTTTTTGCTTCATTGTTTCAGGAGAAAAATTAAGAAAATATTTACACTGCTTTTTTAACGTTTTGTTTTATTTTTAAGGTAAGTATAGTTTTTTTCTTATTCCTCAGCCTTTACCTAATATGTGCATCCTTTTAAATTAATTTTAGCATAACAAAATGCTTCGAAAATGCAGAAATTAATATTAGAAAAATCTAATGTTAATCAACATAATTTTTTTTTTTTTTTTTGCATGATTTATAATAGTTCAGATGCATTAAATGCTAGACAGATTTTTTTTTCTCTGATTTTTCATAATTCAATGACGAGAGGGTTAAGCAGTAAAATTGAAGCATTTAAGAATAAGCTGATACTTTGGCAAGGGGAATTGAACAAAAACAACACAGACATGTTCCCGTGGTTTTCAGAATTTACTAAAGAAAATAATATAGATTTCTTGTTATTTAAAAACATCATTTCCCATCATTTGATAAATTTGGTTGAAACCTTTACGAAAAGGTACGAAAAATTTCCAGAAAATGAATTAGGTTGGATCCGTGATCAATTTCCTTTTGATATTATTAATTCCAATATCCCTTTAAATGCAAAAGAACAGTTAATTTATCTTTCAAGCAACGAAACACTGTGCATTCAATTTAACTCTCTGACTTGCCAAATATTTTGGTTATCGATTGGAAATGACAGGCAATCAATATTTTGATTCAGTTTGCATCGGCCTACTCATGTGAATCCGGCTTTCAAAATTAGTTTCCATTAAAACAAAATATCGATCTCAATTGGATCCAGAGGATGACTTACGGCTTGCGATTTCCAATACAGATTTGAACATAGAAGCAATCATGAGCTCTTTGTAAGCACATACTTCACATTGACTTTTTATGATGTAAAGTTTTTTTAAAAGTATTTTTCATAAAAAAATATTTATATCCATATGCATAAATAAAGCATTGTTTCATAAAATTATGTGTTGATTCATTAACTGATTTTTATGTTGCAACTTTTATAACATTTTTATGATGGTTTGTAAGTTTGGTGCACTATTTTAACGCATTAAGTGCCAAAGCTCCCGTTACGGGAACCAGGCGCGTAGCCAGGAAAATATTTCGGGGGATATGAACTTATATGTGTATAAATAGACGAAATTTCATCACTAATCCAAACATTTCGGGGGGGGGATATATCCCGATATCCCCCCCCTGGCTACGCCCCTGACGGGAACATCTAATATACTTTTTTTTTCTTAAAATATTTTAACGCAATTTACGAAATACACATTTTATATAAACATTTACACTATATAACACACCGTATAGTGTAAATGTTTATATAAAATGTGTATTTCGTAAATTGCGTTAAAACATTTTAAGAAAAAAAATATAATAGATGTTCCCGTAACGGGAGCTTTTGCGTTTAATGGGTTAAAAAGGCATTTGTATCGATGATGTCATGATACTCTTAACGGTGTTATTCGAAAAAATCATGTGATTTTGGTACATAATTACAAATAAACTAATTATGCCAGGCACTTCAAAATTTTAAAACTGCCTTTTTACAAGCTGTATTACATACTGCGAAGACAGGCCAATCTGTATTAGTTTCAAAACTTTTAGAAAAAATTCTTAAAAATCGGAAATTTTCACAAAGCGTGTCACTCTTCGAAATATCTTGCAGCTCAGATCCATGTTTAAGAATTTTTTCTGAAAATTTCAGAAAAGCCAAAGCGTTTTCGTTTATCGCAGTGTGTAAAACAGCTTATGAAGAACCATCTGGAATTTTTTGGAGACCATGGTGCAATTAGTTTGTTTCAATTTGTGTACCAAGACTAAAAACATAGTTCTTTTTTTTCGAAGAACAGCCTTAAAAACACCCTGTAAGAGCAAATCCCAGAAAGAATTTCAATGTAACTTCGTTGTCAATGAAACAAAATGTCTACAATCTATCCAGAGGTCACAACAAAATTTTACACAAAATAGGGGGTTGTAAATGAAAATAGTTTGCGCACCACTGTTCTAGAGCAGTGGTTCCCAACTCAACTGAACCCGCAGACCACTTTTCCACTTCCAATTTACCCATGGACCACTTAAAAGAATTCTTTCCGGGGAGAGGGGGAAAATAAAATGTAAAGAAAAAGAATAAATGCATAATGTAATACTAATATAAAAAAATCAAAAAGATTCTTGAATAAAATGAATTGTATGTATTTTTTTAAATGAATTATAAGTGTTACATGTTCCACTTCTGCCTTTCCAACGTTAATGTGATTTACAGCACACACTTTTTTGAATAGCTGTGGGACTATTAAATTCTTCCATATTTTATGAAACATAAAAAAAAAAAAAAACCGTAAACAATTACTCTTTTTACCTTTTTGCCTCATGAAATTGTTAAGACGCTATTTTTTAAACACTCAATTGCTTACCACTTAGGACTTGTTCAGGGACCACTATTCCAGAGAGATGTATTGTTAAATCAATGGGAGGTCATATACAGAAATTTCACAGGACTGTAAAATTTTATTGTTATACAGGAATTATTGTTGTAGTGAATATCATTATAGTGAGGTTTTACTGTACTTTGTAATGCTTACTTATCCGATTACTTTTCCCTGCAAATACATTAAAAAAACGAGCATTTTGACTGCAACAGTCAAAACTGAAAGTCAGCTTCTGACACCAGCTAGTAAGTTTTACCGAAATAAAAAATTCTGCTCTTTCTAAGCCATTAAAAAAAAAAAAAAATGTTTTCATTGAATTGGGGGGTTACAAAAACTTTCTTACCCTACAAAGCAACTTTCATATCACACCATACAAAGGATGCTATAACAGTATAACGATTAAAGGAAAACTTGATTAGATAATCAAGTTTCTCCTGAGAGAGTATAAACCCTGTGTTTCAGTTATATTATTTAATTTTCTAATCGTTAATTTCATTCCATATTTTTCAATTATGTTCCACAATATTTCTCTATTTATTTTCCTAATGTTTATATATCAGAGCATTTATTTATAGGGGAATAGATCTTCCCTTTGCTCAACTGGAAGCTATTTCAAGTTCTGATTAAAAGTCATCTTTATGGTTTCCTTGTGATCAACATACATCACTACATATGTCACAGCTAAATAAATTTGCACCGAATAATTGCTCGACATTTAGCTAAAAAAAGCTGTGGATATAATGCTAGCCCTATGAAATGTGCGCATAACAATTTTTTTTTCCACAAAACTAGTTTCTGTCTCTTATTTTAAATGAAAATAAAAATTTACAAATTTTTAAACTTAAGGGGGTATTCTGATTTAGAAGCCCTAATTTTAGGTGCTTTTCCGGACGCGATAAAAAAAAAACAAATATTTTTACCATCCCCTAAAAAAAAAAAAAAAAAAAAAAAAAACGTAAACAATTACTCTTTTTACCTTTTTGCCTCATGAAATTGTTAAGACGCTATTTTTTAAACACTCAATTGCTTACCACTTAGGAAAGTGGACAGAAGTTTTTTATTGGATTACACGGAAGTTTTTTATTGATATTTAAATAATACAAAACATTAATGATATAAGAAAAAATATCAAATTTCAAAAAACTGCAGGCCGGCGAAGTGGGGTCTGATGAAAAAATGACTTGTCCTGGTGTGCAGGATATAAATCCTTCCAGTGACCTGAAATGGAAAACCATGAATAATCCTTAAAGAGGAAGGATGTAGTTATCGCACTACGAGACGTTTTTGAAAAAAAAAAAAATTTTTTCACAAAATGGCTGCAGTTTGAAAAATACAAATACGTTTTGTTTTTTCTCTGTTTTTTTTTTTTTTTTGTCGTTCGGGAAAAAAAAAAAAAAAAAAAAAAAAAAAATTAAAACTCTTGGTAGTGCGATACTATAATGTATAAAGAAGCTCTGTATAAAATTTCAAATGAATCGGTTGAATAAAACTTGAGATATGATGCACACCGTTTCTTGAAAAGTAGTTTCGAGAAAAACGCGTTTAATATATTTCAACGAAAGTAAATAGAACGATTACTCGGTTCCCGAGCAATCGATTTTGAGAAACATACATCGATACGAGTACAAAAGACCTTGGTGGCCAGAGTACCAGTTTGTCGAGTGTCTATTGTTCGCTCGCTCCGGCCCGGCTGCGAAACGGTTTTGTCGACGTGCCACAAAATGAGCTGTAACTCCGAAAATAATTTTAATTTCGAAAAATCCTTTTAGGGACATATTCTTAAAGGGTTACACTAGGAAAATATGAAAAAAAAAATAGATTTTTTCGAATTTCTAAACCAGAATACCCCCTTAAGGGTAATTCGGGGTCTCTTTTTGTTGGGAGCCTGGGTGCTTGCCCCAAATGCCCTGCCAGAAATCAGTCCCTGCTTGGCACATACCCTTGGGTAAGCCCATATTTAGCACAAATAAAAATTTCTTTGGTTATAGACTGAAGTTGGACATACAATTTGAACAGTTGTTTATTGTAAATTCACTTTACATAATAGATTAATAAAGATACAGAGGTATTAGAAAATACTAATTTAAATATTTCTTTCATCCATCTAAATCTGATAAAATTTAACATATATTTTTTAAAAAACTAAACTAAATAAAAAAGGCTTTTTAAAAAAAGAAATAAAAAATCTGAACCAAATAAAAAAAGAGATATCTTATTTTCAAATCTCTGGTGGGGCCAGATGCTTTTGGTCCCCAATGACCAGCTGCTACTTATGATATATATACATAAATAGTCATAATCAAAACTCAAGAAATAAAAATGCTGCATATATAATCTTAAAGCATTGCTTTGAAATACAGAAGACTCTTGATTAATCCGGAAGGTTGGGAAATGCCTCATCTTAAATAACCCAATTTATTCAAATTTTGCAGGGAATGCTTGAAAAAATTATAGAAACACAAATGTTTATACAACAGGACATGAATAATTTAATTAATACAAAAGAAAGAGAATGAATATAAATTCTAATGTTTAGATTTACAAACAATACATTACGGAGAGAAAAAGAAAATATTTTTTGTCATTGTTTCTGGATCATTCTTCCAAAGGATAGAAATGTGTTTTCTTATTTCATCTGCTCTCCGACAAATTTTATTACGCAAAACTCTCAGAATAATTTATTTTAACAGGCATTCACTTTCTTGCTAAAAGAAATTAAGTAACATGCTATGTACTGCTGTGTCACCAAGATTCAATTTTTTGCTGCATTACACAATTTCCTTCATCACTTACACCTGCAATGGCTGAGTGGATAAGACACAGAACATGATGGTGCTCAGTGTTTCTCCATGATTTTACATGATTTCATTCGTCACTTCATCCTACCTCAGCCTAGTGACTAAAACACTGAATACCAGTGCCGGTCCTAGGTATTTTTCTAAGTAGTGTTAAGTACAAAAATATGCGCCACCCCAGTTGCAGCTAGGAAAGTTTGCAAAGAGGTAAAATGAGGATTTCAGCAATATATGGACACTCAAATACATACATATGTATTATAAAGTAAGGTATTTTGATGCCCCCTACAGATGTGATTGCACTGTTCACTCCACTCTAGGACCGACTTTGCTGAATACAGTATGTGGTTGAAGTTTGAAGGTCCTGTGTTATAGCCTACCAGATGGCAGTAAATTTTTTTACGCTGCACATTATCTAATATATTTTGAAACATCTAATAATGCTTGCTTGTTTTTTCATCTGTACAATCAAGACATAATAAATGCTCAACAGTGATTAAGAGATCCCTTGTCTGACTCCCTGCGCTAGCGAGTGCCTGTCATAGATAACAATCATTCCTTTGTTTTTGCATGCTACCTTTAGATTGAAGTAAACTTGGGACAGAATTTTGGGCAGTTTTCTCCAGATATAACATGAATACACATTAGAATCTCCTGAAAAGTCTTTGGCCCAAACACAATATATGGTTCTTCATCTCTTTAAGGACATTTCACAAAAATTCTTTGTTTCTTTTGAACCACAAGCTTTGCAGAATTTCAAACTCGAATCTTACTGCATTCCAAATCTATAAAATTCTGAACATTAAACAGAAAGGCATTAAAACTGCAATAGATATATTTTTTGCCTATTTAAAGTATGAAAATTCCTAATTATGTTGAGAGTGAAGACATTAAATTTATAATTTTATTTATAAAAATAATGCTTATAATTTTTAAGAATAAATATAGTTTTTTTTTAACATAAAAGTTAAAACTAATTTTTACACTTAATGTTCATTATCATTAGTTTGCTTAATATATATAATTCTGCTTGTAAACAGGTGGGGATAACAAAACTATTTCATATCTACATTAAGACTGTTTTTCATTATTCTGACCAAGTACAGCTTGTTGACATACTGGTGCCCTTGTTCAAATTCTCGTCACGTAATTAACAGATGTTTGCCATTAACAGATGCCAGCAGTGATGTACGCAGGGGGTGGGCCCAGGGAGCTCGACCCCCCCCCCTTCTCCCGACATTTTCAGACTGAAAAGGGTTTTTTTTAAATATAAAAGTGGGCTTTTTGCTGGATCATCAAATATTTCATTTTAAAAGGTGTTCAAGTTAATTTTATATGCATATTTGTTAGACGACGAATGGCCCATTTCTAGTTTTTTAAAACCAATTCTTAAAACACAGCAAATTCCTTCTGTTTAACTTTTTAATCTGTGCGACCTGGGATTGAAAATTTAGTCTGACAAAGATCATAGCAGAAACAAGATTTTTTTTTAAACCTCCATTCATTGGAAAATGTACTATTTCGCAAGGTCTTGTCTTCAGGATTCTCCATTCTTTCGAACAGTAGGATAGCCTCGAATTTCTCTGGAGGGTCCAAAGTATATTGATTCCTGGATTCTCCTTGGGGTGTGAATTAGTTCAAGATGTTTTAACCCTGTTTTCCTGAAGTAGGATCGGAAAAAGGAAGGGTCATTTGGTGTTGAAAAAGCTGTTTTCTTGAAATTACTGGTTACTCTATGCATGCTTGATTCTATGCATTCAAATACATGTATGTCCCCCCTTTGGCTAGGCAAAATATCTGGACTCCTGATTCTACTCTGATTCATTGAAAAAGACGTGGGATTCTATGTTGTTCTTTTGTACAGTTTAGCCGACACTGGGGTAAGATCAGTATCACTACCGATAAGAATTGATGAACAGTTGCATTGCAGGATCTGTTAAAGTTATGTGAAGTTAATTTTTGTATTGCCAACTTTTGGTTGAATATATAGTAGTAATAATTGTAATCCATTCGTAATTATTTGAAAAATGAAAAAATTTAACTCTAAAAAGCTTTATTGTTGTAAGTTCATGTAAAACAGAACAAAATGAAAACAGTGCGAATACTGAATCTACATTTGAAGAATTAGTAAGTCCGATTAGATTCATCAGCGTTTGCAACACTACCTGCCTGTTTAATATTGAAAGACAATGAAAGTGAAGTGAATGCAAGTCCCTTGTTGAAACAGCGACATTTGGAGTGCCCAATACCCACTTTCCATTAGCTAACAAACTAGTAGTAAAATGTATTATATTTAGAAATTTAAAATGTTCCTTTTAAATGGCATGTGTGCAAGATCTGAACAGTTTGGAATTTCCATTCTTTCATTACATATATAAATGGTATGTGCCTCACACCTTCTCTAAATGTCTAGAATTGCAGCATAATTACTACATTTATAAACGGTCAGGATTTGACGAATCCCGCAAAGTCTTTAAGGAATGACTTCTATTAAACAAATATAAGTCAGTTATCTCAGGCTTGATGGAGCAATTTGACGATGTATAATGTAAAATCCACCACTATGAGCTGAATTTTATGGATATAGTCTGAGAATTTGTCTCCCTTTGCCGTTACAGTGATGACAGTTTGACCAATATCAGGGATTTTCTCCTCCTGTCGGTCACCCCTTTTTTATTCTTCCTATTTCGCTAAGCAAAATTGTTATTTCACACGATCACCCCTTGCGGTTACTACACCGTCTGTAAGATCAGCGCTCGATGGGCAAACAGGTGGACATATCCAAGGATTTCTAACATCGATGATTACATCTAAACTACGTCAATATGGATGTTAGTTTGATGTATCGTGGATGGTTGGGTTGTTAAATTGAAATTGAATTGGTTTTAATAAGACAAAAGCAAATTGTGTATTACATACCTGCCAACATGCAATTTTTGAAAATCTTACAATACCACGGTGTCACGCAGTAACGCAATAAATATGCCTACTAAAGATAAAATGTAAGCAAATACAATTTTTAAAATTACTATACAGATTTAGTACACTATTTTTAATACATATGCACATATAGGAAAGGAGGGGCATTTATTTGGTATCTTTAGAGTACAAATGTTCGTAAGTAGCTGATTTGGCTGCTTTTAAAAAATACTTATCAAAGTCTTGCTCATAGCAATGGCCTTTGAGTTTACTTTTTGCAATTAAAATGTCTTCCAAAGTTTCATTAGACAAAAAACTATGAAATAGTGTTCTATTTTTCTTAACACTGCTAAACAAACGTTCACAAGCAGCATTACTGTGTGGTACAGTCAATATGCTTAGCATAACATTCAATCATATTTAAATTTCCCACTAGCAGCTGTTAATTTTCTCAATCTCAATTTTTAGCCCATTTTTTGTCCATTCTTTCTTCTGATTGAACTTCCTCGGGCAAATTATCAATTTGCAAAATTGAGATTGAAGCTCATCCCTGACTTCATCTACTGGCTTGCAAACATCATTTCCACATACTTCATGTGAGCACATATTTGGAAATAAATTTAAAAAATAAACTATATCTGAAAATGATTTGGCCTCACCATGGCACAAGTGGTTCTGCCACTGAAAGTGGTAGATGGCTGAAGTGTGAAGGTCCCGGATTCGGGTCCCATCGCGCGGCTGTCGATCCGGAGTTTTGGTAGGTTTTCTCCAGATGTAACGTGAATACGCGTTAGAACCCTTAGAAAGTCTTCCTGCAAAGGCACCCAACCCCCCCCTGCAGATAGCCCTAGTGTAGCGTTGCCATAATCACACACAACAACAAAAACTGAAAATTATTTGTCTGCAAGATTATTTATGTTTGCTACTTAGCAAGATTATTCATGTTTGATACGCAATTTTGATGTCGGTCCTATACACTGAGCAAAAAGCAAAATTGCATCCCCTTTGCGATTTGACGATACACGGATATTCCTTTGTAAAAGAATCAAGGAAAACTTTATTATATTGTTTATGTTTAATTTTCGACATTTCAAATTAATATTTCACAACTTCAAACTACACTGGACAATTTCATCAACACGTGTTTGTGATTGAAAGTTGTTCTTGCGCTTATGGATGGGAGCCAAGCGGTATTGGGAGGGAGATATTTCTAAACAAATGCGCATCCACCTCCATGCATGCGCAGCAGCAAACTTTGACAAAGCATGGACACTCGGCATATCGATTACGAACGCTCCCATCTCACTTCTCCTAACACGTCAAAAGCAAGGCGGCGGGTGGGAGGGAAAAAAAAAATCTGTGAGCCAATCATAGCTTTCGCAGCATCGGAGATCGGAGGGAATTCCTATTTTCCCTCTCGGGTTAACAGTAACACTAACACAGCGTATCAGTGGAAGAACGCAGAAGAGGTAGGAGAGGGAGGGGAGTTAGCGTAAATATGGGAAATAAAAGATCTAGTGTTTTTACGTTCGACGTAACGTCAATTGGTGATTTAAATTTTAAAATACTCCACAAAA
The DNA here is from genome assembly GCA_038373885.1 of Cheiracanthium punctorium. Classification (NCBI taxonomy): domain Eukaryota; kingdom Metazoa; phylum Arthropoda; class Arachnida; order Araneae; family Cheiracanthiidae; genus Cheiracanthium; species Cheiracanthium punctorium. Next base: position 152,678 of record JAWZYV010011910.1, on the reverse strand, counting down.
CCACTAAATTTTGAAACATAGTAAATAAAATCACATTAGCCAAAACTTTGCCAAAAAATCGTACAATTTTGCCTTGCGGCCGTATAACCGTACAACTAAGCTAAAATCCGTACATTGTACGGCCAAACCGTACAAGTTGGCAGGTATGGTATTAGGTTAATATTGTTCAAGATAGTGTATACCTGTGTTTTTTTGAGTTGAAAAAATGTCGGAAATTATTAAATTAAATAAGGAGGTTGAATCATGCTGAAGAATGATTTATCAGTACATGAAGGTGCTTAAAAGACAGATAAAGCAGTTACCCAAGGCTTGTGAGTTGTTTAAAATTGATGATGAGTTTGCAAAAAGTGTTACTGATATTAGAATGTAAGAAAAGGCATAAGTCTGATATAGGGCCATTCCATGTCAAATCAACACACTGATTCAGACTTGATGTCTCAGATTTTCATAATTTTTGGTATTCAGTAATATATCATTGACTTATGAAAAAATATCAAATTTCAGTTATGTAGCACAAGTATTTTTGAAGTTATTAATTTTTAAATATTTATATTTTTATGAAAAAAATTCATATTTTGGCACCTTTAGATGCCTATAGGCTGGCAACCAGTGATGGTATAAAGCTGAGAGTGGTCTCATTTTAAAGCTGTTGAATGGGGCTTTAATATGATATGCCACAAGATAGGGGTTACAATTTTTAAAAAATTAAAATTAATTTCTCAAAAAGTGGCAATTTTAAAAATTCCAAAATATCAAATATAGTTTGTAATGTCTTAATACATACAGCAAAATTCTATCATGGGATGGATCTCAATGGGATCAGGCGATACTGTGCTTTAGAAATACACGTGTTGTGAAAAATACAAGAATTAGTATCATTTCAGAAAATTTTGAATATTTCATTGAATGAAATAAGCAACACATTTCAATGAAACAAGCAGTGACTATTACTTTTACATTTTTTTTAATGGAGAAAGGTCACATAGACACTTACCATTAAAACTCATATATTATGAGTAAAGTTAAGGGTTAACAAATTAGTTCATCGAGACTTCAATCGTTGGAAGATACCCACACATTTGTTCACTTCACTGTCTGGTAAACTGTATGTTCGACCAGTCTGTGTGATGGGGTTAACTTTGCCTATCACATCTGCAAAAGGGATCCACAGTCTATAAGGCGGTGTGGGATATATAAATGAGGGGGATGGACCTGAAGGATGGAGGAATGTAACTTGCACTTTACTACAATCTTCATCTTTATCAAGAACATAACTCAACCACCAAGTATCACCATAGATTGATGTTACATACCCACTAATACCTGCAAAAGAAAATAATTTCACATTTACTTTAGTTCCACATTTGAGAGGTATGAAATTTCTGGGTGCCTGATATAGTTACAGCTGTATTGTACTGGTTGGCCAATTGTTCTTCAGTTTTAATGTATTTTTCAAGGGTCACAAATACAAAGTCTATGTTAGATATGTCCTGATGTGACCATTCAAACAGTTGCCTTGCATCCATAATTTGGTCCTTATACGGTCTTTGTAGGCTTGCTCTGGCTGCTAGTCTTTTGACTGTGGCCCCCAGCCCATCGCATGGTCCTTTACCATGTGCTGTTGCTGAAAAATGCCATTCAGCCTGAGTTCCAAAATCTTGCTTATGATTACACAAGTTAATAGAGTTTTTTAAATTTTTATATTGGGCTGCAGAGCCATCAGAAAAATAGAAGATTTTTTTTGGGAGGTCTTTGAAACTTGCATTTCAGATATTCCATCAACTTTGTCTGGAACAGGCTGTAGTGTTGTGGTTGAAGCAGTCTGATATTATTACAAAATTTAAATGTTTGACTTCTTTAAAATACACCACAAAAGGGTGAATGGTTGCCTGACTATTTGACCAATGATATGATTGTGCCTCATCTTGTAAAATGAATGAATAATTCTCAGAAAAGTCACAAATGATAGCCACTTCACATTCCAAAAGATTTTCCCTTGTATGTCTCAGAAATGCACTTTGTTCTTTTGGTATGAAGTGATGACGAAGTAGAACAGGAAGTTTTTCACAAAATGCATCAACAAATTCACTAACCGGTTTTTTAATTATTTCCAAGTTACATCGATCCACAGAGATCCACTGTCTGTATGTAACAGTCTTACTCATTTTTACAAAAGTTCTGTGATCCTTTTGGTACCTGGACACGAAACACAATTTAAAAAGAAGCAGTCAGTTGATGGTGGGCTACAAACCATCATTCGCAAGCAGTCCTTGTATGCTTTAATTTTGCCATCCATCATTGAACTCATTCGTGCATTTTCAAACATAAGCTTCACATTCTGATGAGTGGTGCAAACACAGACTGAGTGTGTTCTAGAGATGAGACGGGCTCAGCCCGAGCCCGGCCCCGACTTGGGCTCTGTATTCACGATTGCGTTCGGGCTCGTGAAAAATTTCTCCTTTGTTGAACATACTCCTTGAAACAATTTTAAAATGTGATTCATGGGATAAATAGACGTACTTATTTTAAAAAAATAGTGGCACGGGGGACCAGAAGGTGTGTGAAGCTCCAAAATTTATTGTATCCTATTAATGAAGTAGTTAATTTTATTTGTCTTCAGCTGAAATTTCGGGCTCGGGCTCCAACTTTAATAATATTGCTTGGGCTTGGATTAAAAGTCCTCGGGCTCGGGCTTCAAAAAATGAGCCCGAACTCATCTCTAGTGTGTTCCACTTTCGCCTGCTAGAACACAATTTTTAGGCCTGAGTTCTGCAAACTTAGAAAATCCCTCTTTTACAGTTGGGAATTTTTCTCTGAAAACTCTACACACTTCTTTTAAATTATTAATCATTTACCTTTTTGAAACATGTTCTTTACCACTTGTGCTGTCGTCTTTCACTGATATAAAGTCCTTCATCCCTGGCATCACTCTGCTCATTTTGTCACTTGTAAAAAATCCTTTAACAATATCAATGATATGATTTGACAGACTTTTTCCTGGTTCCAGATCAGGACCAGACAAGGTGCCCTTTTTGATAAACAATGTCTTGGTTTGTCGAACTAAGTAGTTAGAGGCCGAAAATTAATGCATTATTTTCCTCACACTCCAGCTGTCAGGCATAAGAGCCAGTAGTTGAAGCTTTTTCTTCCTACTAGTGAAGCTGCTGTACACCTTCTTTGTGTAAAGAACGCATCCTGTGAATCATCATCCTTATCATCGCTAGATGCATTCACTAGCAGGTTTCTATTGACAGCCATATTAATTCTGTTGGCCTTCTCAGTAGAGTAAATTTTGGATTGTATCCTCTTTTTGTCTACAGGCGACTCTCCCAGATCTAAAAGACAGCTGTTCAGAGAACTCAGAGCTTCAGATTCATTTGAAAATGGCATATCAATAGGTGCTTCTTCAATTACAGTATCAGACTTACTTTCTTCTTGTATGCTGATAGTTCCAGTGGAAATTTCTCTGTTTTTCATATTTTAACTTTATCAGCTGCTTTCTACAACTGTCACGGACTTTGGATAACTCAGGTGTTCCTGGAATCAAGTCACACATCCATGAAGTAACGTCTCAAACCTTTTCTTGCATGGGAGTGATTAGGCTTATTAAAAGGATTAAAACAATCCATTTTTACTATCTTGTCAGTGGTATCCCTCATGCAAGTGAGAAATTAACAAGGAAAAGTGCAATAGCCAAGAAATGGGTTGTGTTCTGTAGGGATGAGATTGACAAAACAGAAAAAGTCTGAAAGAATGTGAGAACAACATTTGAGCAATAATACTTATGAATTTCAAGTTCAATAAATATTGTCATTGCTACTGATATTAAATCCATCCTACTTATATATAATTTTTCCTTAATAAAAAAGAAAAAATTCAGATAATTTTTTGAAAAATTTTAAAAAACTTAATTTTTATGAAGCATTGAAAAAGTCTGAAAATCAGACAAAAGTTTGATGAATCTCATCCCTGTGTTCTAAAGATACAATATCACTGGAAACATTAGAATGAACTTCCTACTACAAGCAACTCTGATGCTACACTGGTAAAAAAAATTAAAGGAACAACAATAAACAAGTGCTTTATGCTAATTCTCTGAATTGAACTTCAATGAAACGTGATTGGTTGGTTACTCATTGTCATCATCATCACGTAATCTAATGGAATTCACCTTAGTTGTTAATATATTTGCATATTTGAGTAAAAGGGGACTTGTAGGCTAATCAGCTTCAGTTTTCTTTTAAAGAGAGGTTTCCAAACATAATACTATAAAGTAATCATTTCGTTTGCACACTGCATAGCAAAATTAGTAATTAGGTACATTATTTACAAAACGTGTTTTTCTGAAGCCCAGTATCTCCTGATCCCATTACAGAATTTTGCTGTATGTATTAAGACATTACAAACTATATTTGATAATATTTTGGAATTTTTAAAATTGCCACTTTTTGAGTAATTTAAATTTTAAAATTTTCAATTTTTAAAAATTATAACCCCTATCTTGTGGCATATCCTATTAAAGCCCCATTCAACAGCTTTAAAATGAGGCCACTCTCAGCTTTATACCATCACTGGTTGCCAGTTTATAGGCATCTAAAGGTGCCAAAATATGAATTTTTTTCATAGAAATTTAAATCTTTAAAAATTCATAATTTCAAAAATAATTGTGCTACATAACTGAAATTTGGTATTTTTTCGTAAGTCTGTGATATATAGCTGCATACCAAAAATCATGAAAATCCGAGACATCAATTCGGAAAATCTCCCAAAATTGTGTTGATTTGACATGGAATGACCCTATAATCGAATTAGCGAGAATTAATGTAACGTAGTGCAATCAAAAGCTAATAGAAAAAACACTAATACCTTGTTGGAACAGGGATATACAAACAAACCCAAAGTGTCACTTTATGTTTTAATAAACGGGTATGAGAATACACAAGGAAAACTGTGCAAATTTGAATTTAACCATTAAAAAATTCTGACCCATGTAACACAATTTTTCCATTAAATTTCAACCACAATTCAATAGTTACTTTTATCCTGAACAAAATACTTGGGCAGAAATAAATATTTAACAATCAATTTTAGATAGAGAACATTTTATTTCACAAATGCTGAAAATTTCGTAGAGGTGTTTCTGCAGTCATGTAGATAGCGAACATTTAATAAGAAAATATTAAAAAAAAAAAAAAAAAAGATTTTAAGCAATTTAATGAAATCCAAGGTCAAAATAAGTCATAAATTTCAGACTATATTTTTTTATGTAAAAATAAAATAACACACAGGGATAAGACAGGGATGAAAAAAACATAACATACAGGGATGAATAAAGCAAAAAGTCCGAAAACATGTGAATGACATTTGAACAATAATGCTTATGAATTTCGAGTATTGTAATTGTTACTAGTATTAAATCTATCTCATTTATATACAATTTTGCCTTTATGGAGAAAAAAGTAAGAATTAGAAAGAAAAAAAAAAACGGTTAACTTACACAGCATTAGTAGAAATTATAGCACAATAATTAAAAGCACATATCAGTAAAATATCTGTTTGTTAAAACTAATCAGAAAATTTGCTTGTTGAAATTAACTAATACGTACATATATTACATGCAATTGGTTAGAAAAAAAAAAAAAGGCCAATGAACTACTTGTATAAATCCTTTAGAACTAGTAATTAATTGTACATTTTTCTGAAAGGGGGAGAGACCTTCATTAATTTGTATATCTTAACCGTCATTAGGATGGTAAATGTCATACATGCATTTACTTAATAGTTTTAATCAATAATATTAAAAATAACGAAACATCCCATTACATTATGTGATGCAATATAACATATCTATAAATTTAAAATAGAGAAATCGTATGTTATAATTTTCATTAATTATACTGTCAGTAAATTTTTCACTAACACATGCAGATCTTGGGTATCAGCTTGACCATAAAAATTAGCTCAAACTTACAAAAATCATACATTTGAGACAATAAAATAAAACTAAATAAAATATAAAAATAAAACAGGAGTTTATTTTTAATTTAATGGCACTAGACATTTAAATAAGAAATACTGCTACGAATTTTCGGTCTGTTCTACCTCCTGGCTGTTAAAAATAGTTTAAAATTTGTATTCTATGCATCAAATAGTTAAATTTTGCATTCTGTTGCATCAAAATCGGTTAACTAGAATGCGAGATATGGAGTTTTATGTTTCTCCATTGGTTTCTATAGCATTTTCTAGAAATCTTGAGAAATATGGGTCGTAGGCTTTCGCTAAACTCACTTTTGAGGACTTATTTTTGGCACCAAATTTGGCAATATTTTGCCAAGTCACCAAGCTTGGCGACATTCTGGTTATTTGGTGCGATTTTCTCAATGGGGATTGTAAAGTTAGTTTTTCTGCATTAACATCACATAATAGCCTAATATTACTCTATTTCCCTTCTATGACATAATCAAAACGTGATTGTAACTCTTCTACACATCCCGATTTTTCTAGAAAGTACGTCGGAGGGTATAAATAGGCAGACAGGCCGGAGAATTCAAGTCGGTTTCTCACTGAACAATTGTTGAGTGTGTCGCTGTAGTGGTGTGCTTTAGTTATGCTGCAGTGGTGCTACAAGGGTTCAGGCCTTTTGTATCAGAAAAATTCGACTTTTGTATCAGAAAAAAGTCTAATTTTGTATCAATTTTGCAGGCTTTTGCATAAGTATTGCAAATTTTATTGTTAAAATAAGAATAATGAAAATTTTATATTTATCAATTTTGCAGACTTTTGTATAGCTTACATATTATGCAATCCCCCCCCCCCCCCGAAAAAAAAAGTTAAAAAGAAAAACATTGCTATTAGTAAAGTTGATTCTTGTTATCATTTTCTAAATGGGCAATCTCAAGTCAGCGTTATACTGATGTTTCAATTTGTTTGATTAATGGGCTGTATTTTTAAGTATTGACTTAAGCATTATACTACCAATAACAAAGTTTTCTAATGAAATCTAGTTATTTTTTATATAATAGATATCTTATACACTGAATCCACTGTATTTATATGTAATACAAACTATTTTTTCCCCTCAAATTATGAACTTACAATTACATAAATTTTCTTTTTACTAAATTGCATTTAAATATCTGTACCCCAGAACCAGACGAACATAAGTCCATATATTACAATTTTCAGGTTAAAGCTTTGGTTCTAAGCAAAATACCTATGAATAGGTTAGGTATATACCAATTTAATAATATCAATAATTTTCTGCTGATTGATTCAATTATTAGCTCTGCAACCAGACCTAGAGTTTATTTCTTACAGTTTTGGAGCCCTCTTTTAAAGTTAGTTCAGTGTGACTTACGTTAGTCTGGTTCTTAGGTACAGATATTCCATTAGTAAAATGCATGAAATTTTAAATATATATTCCTAATATAATTTATTTTAGTAATTTTCATATGAGAAAACAAATACTAAACAGATAATTTAAGTAATTCTAAATACATAAGGTGAGAAAAAAAGCAACTTTGTAATATAGAAGAGTATAATATTTAAAAACTATTTGGCATGTTAAGTTTATTTCTTGTTTGCTGTCTCAAACATTTTTAGCCTAGCTGGAATATTCTTTGTTTCAAGATTTACTTTAACTCTTCTTCATTTTCAATCATATCTGGGATTGCTTTATCGAAGGTTTTAAGCTTTTTTTTTTTTTTCTTCTTTTTTTTTGGGGGTGTGTGTGTGTTAAAATAAGGTTAAAAGAATCATTTACATTTAAAATAGGGGTCCATTTTTACTCTTATGGCAATGGAGGCTTCAATGAATAATACTAAAGGAAAATATTTATTCTCAAGAGGAATGGAAAAAGACTAAAATTAGGATTATGAAGCATAATACACTTATCGTAATTTTTCCCACAAAAAAAATTAATAAACTAACAGCAGAATTCACTGATATACAAGCAGAAAACATGGAAAAATCCACTGATCTGTTAAATAAGCAAAGCCTTAGATACCCTCATGTTTGCACTGTCGCAAAAGAAAAACACAGAAGCTGGGCTATGCAGGCAATACACATTTCAGGGCTGTGCGGCTGAGCAATAGGGTGGAGCAAAATTGGGCAATTTTTTTTTTTGTGAGCAACTAATGGAATAGGGTTAAAAAGTTGCCACTTATAACACTCAATGTAAGTGTAAAATTTGGACCCATTCAAAAGATATCTTCCACCCTCTACCAGGCGATGTTATACAGCATGGTTATATCATTTTTTATAATACTTATGAATGCACAATTTAAAGTCAAAACTAGAACAGGAAAATTATTTACTAAGGAATATACTAAGACACCATATAATGAAGAGCCAGACATGCACCTACTAGATATTAATACACAGGTAAACAGCAACTACATTATTTTACTTTAACCTTAATAGTCAATTATAATCAAAGGAACAAACACCATTCTATTATTAAACCACTTAGAATTTTTTTTTCGTTTCGAATGATGAGATGTTTCGGGAGTTGATTTTTGCTCTTATGACTCCATCCCTAGCCAATTCACCAATCACATATAAAGAAGCCTCAGTCACCATCTTAACACAACGTTCTACCGCCTGAGTATGGCACAGGAACTTAGCGAACTCCAAATTTATCTCGCTACTTCTGATCGATTGTTGGAGACATACTGGGCATTCACCCGTGAGAGAGTTGGAAGTGGAAATCTCATTTGTCTTGCTTTTCATGTTGATGCCTTCTTTGCAGAGAATGGATCATTAAAATCTTTTTCCAGTTTTTGAATTGCAATGTTAGATTCACTTTCATCAATGTTATCAGACTCGATGCATTTAGTAAGTTTGCGTTTTTGACGTAAAGTCATTCTGTTTTTTTTCCTCTCAAGTTTTTTTTTTAAAATTTATTTGTTTCTATTACATTGATCTTTCCAATAACCATTTTTCTGGTGAATCTTTGATCCAAAAGAAATGGTTGTTCCTTAGTTGGAACCTTATTCAACTTATGGCAAGAGCATAAAGCAAATGTCTGGCATTTGCAAGCTGCGACATCTAACAACTTCGTTGACTCATTTTTAAAAGTTTCTACTCTGAATCTGTAGCTTTCATTTCTTTTGATTTTGGGATATCTGATAAGGCTGAGATATGTATTATAATGCTTGAAAATCATTTGAAGGTTACGTTTCTGTGAAACTGTGGGAATCGAAGCTCGTTGCCAAATTTCAAGTATTTGCATTCCCAGCATTTTGGATATTTCCGAAATGCTTGGTTCTTAACCAGATCTTTCATGTCTTAATTCATGCCTAAGATACAAATAACCTTTTATAGTATATTCTATATTGGCAAAACGTTATTTTTAAGTTCCGATGGGGTGCCAAAAATGGGATATTCAACTGTACTTCTAGTAACAGATCGTCCACTCACAGTGCCACCAGCGCCAGCAGCCATTATAGCAAACTATGTTTAAAGAAATACTCAACTAATATTGTGAAACAAAATTTTCAAAAATTAATACCTGTTGCTATCACAAGTACTCAGCTGTATCCTTCAAATATATATCTTTGCAATATTCATTGAAACGTATGCGAAATAGTAGGGGTTTTTTGTGTCAACATATAAATGATAACAACCTCTTGATACCACGTGATAACTGAACTCTGCTGTGATAACGGATCATTAGTGCCATGTACTGTTTTGAAATCATGTACTCAAATGGAGGAGCTGCCACTGGCAGGAGGAGGAATTTGTTTCGAAAACCACACACTAAAAATTTTCTTTCAAACCTTAAAAGAAATTTGCTAATTTAGCTCTTAAATATATTATATTGCCCCCACCCTCGTTTTTTTTTTGTTGCACTATGCTTATTGTCCGCTCTAAAAAATGCTGAATATCACATATGCTTAATAAGAAAAAATCTTATGTTTCTAAAATACATAAAGCGTTAGAGCTATTCAGAAATATCGAGGAGTGTTTAAGTACATTAGAGATTTTATTCTGGTTGTTTGACTTATATCAGCTCTAAAGTATGTTTACTTTAGCGTATGCGATAAAGTTTTCTCTGTTTATGCTTTTGATGGAACACCTGCCTCATTCTAAATGCATATCATTCACCAGACATGGTATAAAGTGGCAGGATGTTTAGTTAAAATTTAAACACGGAAATACCTTAGTAATTAGTTAAAAACATTAAAAAGCCTAAAATCTCCGTAAAATAATTAAAACACGCACCACGAGCGCTTTCGACAGCTTAGCCCGCTGTCATCATCAGAACTGAGCTGCTTGGCTCGTTCACCACGTCTTCTTCACCAAGGCCTGCCATGACTGCTCGATCTGCGCATGCGCCATGCCGTTGACAGCTCCCTCTTGTGTCATTATTTCCAACGCTTCCTGTCTTAAGCCATAATTGTGGTTATTGTAATTAGCTATTTTCTTGACATTTACGAAATCTATATCTATATTTTCCTTTAAGGCTAGGCGGGATAGAGCGGTACTTTGTCTATTGTATTTTATGTCGTTTATGTGTTCTTTAATTCTATCTTTAATTTTTCTTTTTGTAACACCAATGTAGTATCCGGGAAGGTTGGAATCTCTATAAGTGAAATTTATTTTATAAATACCTGCTGTTTCTAGAGGGTTAATCTTGTCTTTATCTGACCGGATTCTTTTAAATATATTGCTATTGGGTTTAATTGGGATACGAAGGTTCATTTTATGTGCACGGTTGGATATTTTTACAGCGAGACCGCAACAGTAGGGAATCGGATGAGTAAAGGTGGATTTTTCTTTCTGTGCGTCGTTGATGATGTTGAGTTTCTTTCTTCTATTTCTGATTAGGCGGGGGATGATATTGCTGGGATAATTAGCTTCGCGCGCAAGTTATGGCTTAAGACAGGAAGCGTAGGAAATAATGACACAAGAGGGAGCTGTCAACGACATGGCACATGCGCAGATCGAGCAGTCATGGCAAGCCTTGGTGAAGAAGAAGCAGTGAACAAGACAAGCAGCTCAGTTCTGATGATGACAGCGGGCTAGGCTGTCGAAAGCGCTCATGGTGCGTGTTTTAATTATTTTACGGAGATTTTAGGCTTTTTAATGTTTTTAACTAATTAGTGGCAGGATGTTTTGACCATGCTGTTGATGGCCTTTGGTACCTTATTTACACGAATCTATTAAATAAAGTGCTTGGGAGAGGAAGAAAATTCTAAAACCATCAAGTCTTTTTTTGTTAATTGTTTTTATTTTACAATTACTAACTGTTACAACACTTGCTTTTAAGGCAATAAAGTATATTGCTCTGATTTGTTTATTTTGGAGATGTTCGGTTTCGGATTGCACGTGCTTCCTGAAATGAAAAACAGAAAATTTTTCTGATGAAAACGTGCAGGTGATATTTTAGTATGTAATTTCTGGTTTTATTTACTTTTTGGTAACCTGGAGAGCACTGATTTTGTGCAAAATTTGTTTTAAATTATACTTTTGATATCAGGGAATATAAAGAGATTCTTTCGGCACAGAGACCTTCAAAAATATGCTTTTTGTATCATGATGTATCAAGAGCTTCCATTTGGAGCAGTTTGACACAGCCGTAGCATGCCTGTATGCTGTGAATTGTATTGTGCTATAGAAGCGACATTTTCGCTTGCTGTTTTGAAATCTTGTTTTAAAGTAGTGTGTGTAAATTCTTCATTGCTGAGTCTAGAGGGACTGTTTATGAAATCCCTAGTATATTTCCAGTGAATTTTTTACTGTGGAAGTGTTTTATTTTATGTGAGCAATACAGCATTTGTGACAGCTTCTGCATTAAGCGGATTGTTATAGCATGCTATACTGGCTGATTGAGCTTGTGAATTTTGTACAGCTAATTGTTTGATGAAATTCTAGAAGTAATAAAGTAAGTATTTCATCCTGACAAGTGGACTCTTTATTAAAACTTTCTACACCTACTGGACTTTGGAACAACGAAACCAGGAAACAAGCAGAAATTTTCTGCAACAATACTAAAGGAAAAATTGTCCGTCACAAGAATGGAAAAATACTGAATTTGGAATACTCAAACATAATTTTCCGTAAAGTAAATAAAAAACTTTGTAAAAAACATACATAAGAATTTATAGGTAACAAGATACGCACATTTCGGTCAAAAATTGATCGAAACGTGCGTATCCTGTAAGCAGATTTTTCTTAAACAGAAAATTTGAAAAAGAAATCTGAATTTTTTTGAAAAAATTTTGACTGAAACGTGCGTATCTTCTTACCTATAACTTCTTATGTGTGTTTTTTACAGTTTTTTATTTACTTTATCGTTTAACACCAGTAATTTGAGTGTTTTACACCATAATTTTCTGTGCATAGTGAAATTTTAATAGAAAAAAGATTTCTAGATTTTTGCAGAAGTTCTCCTTTTACAGATATACCAAATGCAAGAACAATGTTTCTTTCACATAAATGAATCTTGGAGCAATTATATTTTTTCCAGATTTTTCCTGATTGCCATGAAAATTCTTAACATTCATTTAGTTTTCCTCCCCCTTCCCAGTTTCCAAGTTCTGAGTTTTTCTGGATGCGTAGCAACCCTGTAAGCAGGTTTTTCTTAAACAGAAAATTTGAAAAAAAAATCTGAATTTTTTTGAAAAATTGAAAAGTCGGAAAATTGCCATAATTTGGAAAATTCTCATCTTTGTAATATAAAAATTGTTTAACAGAAAAATTGAAATAATTTTTAAAGGTCTGCTTGTTCTTATTTATTTATTTTTCAAACTGAATAAGGGATACTCACGCACTCCGTCTGCAAACCACAAACAAAAAGCTCCTGGAAATGCATTCAAATTGTGTTTATTTCTCAAATTGAATAAGGAATACTCGCTTCATCTGTAAACCATGAACATAAAAAGCTCCTGTTAAAGATCAAGAAATGAATGAATATATGAAGGAAATTATGTTGTCATCTAGCAATGATGAAGAATCATGTAGATTGCTATAATGATTAATGTTCCAGTGTGAGTACCTAATAAATTAACAAAAAAATATAGCTTATATTGAAAATAGTTTTTAAAGCATTTTACAAATAAACTTGTGTTAAATAACTTTAAAAAATAAACAAGAAAATGAAACACTTCATTAAACATTAAACTAGAAAAATGAAACATTTAAAAATACAAACATATGCATTTTTAAAACTTAAAATAATATTAAAGATCCTGTTAGTGTATTATTTACTCAAAACAGCCTCTTTCGACTGCAATGCAAATATGCACCCGTGTAGAAAACACTTTCTGTACTCAGTGTCTCACATCTGCATGATAACCATATACAATTTAGTAAGTCTGATGGACTTGTCAATTGTTTTTCATATGCTTTATTTTTAAAGAAAACCCAGATAAAGTAATCAAAGGTGTTCAAGTCTGGTGATCTTGGAGGTCACAGCAGGACCACTGTACCCAATTCAGGGTGGCTACAAGATCTGAGAAAAAAAATTCCCTGAGAATTCCATGATTTCGCAAAAACTTCCCTGATTCTATTAGGTATCACAAAAACAGTTAATTTTTGTTTGCATGAATAGCAACCAATATATTCAAAGAGCACATACATGTATTAGTTACAAAAATGAAAAATGTCTGCTTATTACAACACACTTCCATATAAAGTTCAAATTGCTTAAACAGAAAGTAGCAATGAATGAAACTAATCATTCAAAGACCTTCCAAAAAATGCCAGAATGAAAATTTTTGATTTGGAGAGTATTCATGTTAAATTTAGAAATAAAATTGTCTATCGTTCATATTTACAGGACATACATAAAACTGGCAATCGATTTGGTTTTAATTATTAAATCATACCTGATAACCTACAAAGAGAACATGATTCTTTATCAAAATCTTTTAAGAATTTTCTACAGAAAATTAAAGTATATTAGTCCCCACAAAATTTCTCAAAATCTTAATACAGTGGACTCGATTAATCAGGATGAGATGATTATCCGGAATGTCATAGCCAAAACTGTAAACCTTAAACCAATATACAGTACAGACTTACTCTTTAACTTAGTAGAGAAGGATACGAGAACGTTTCTTTTCCTTTTTGCATTCTTTTTGAGAACAGTTATAGAAGTAGTTTTTTATGTTGATTGCGCAGAGACATTAGTAAAAAGTACCCCAGTTAAGAAACCATTAGGATCAATTTTTCATCAAATTTTATCAGAAGATGAAATTTGCAGAAAAAAATCTTTTAGAGTCACTTTTATTTAAAAAAAAAAAAAAAAAAAAACCAAGGAATTTTGAAGAATGCCCAAAAAGAGATGAAGAAAATCTTGTATAAAGCATCAAAAACGAACTCACGATGATGAATTAAAATTCTTTAAAGAGTAAATGAGAAGAAAAAAAAAAAAAAACATATCATTTCATTCTATACAAAACAGTGAAATAAACTACATTTGCTCTTGCATTGTACTAATTGTAAATCTAAATAACATTCAACTTTATATTCACTCTCTTTATTTCGCATTAATTCAATAATTAATGTCCTATTGTATGATAATTTAACATTGTATATCATTAAAAAAAATTTTTTTCATCAATTTTGCAAAGTTTGATTATTTGGGATATTTGCTTATCTGGGACGAGATTTTTCCCGACCATCCAGGTTAATCGAGAGTCTGCTGTATAGAATATGAAAGCAAAAACATAAATTCAAATAAATTAGTAAACTTTGACATTTAGTATGCATTGTTAAAAAAAAAAAAATCACTGACTTGATTATTTTGATATTGATAAATCAACTAAATCGAACAAATATTATAAAAATATATCATTATCACTTAGCAATAGCGAAAATGATTTTATAGCGTTATGCTGTTGCCAACAAATGCTGAAGTAAACTTTAAATTTCCCTGATTTAGGAGTAATTTTTGCAGAATTCCTTGATATTTCCAGCAATGCAAAATCCCCTGATAATTCCATGATTTCCAGGTTCTGTAGCCACCCTGCAATTGTATTATTTCCAAAATGTTTCGGTAGAACAGTATGAGGCTTTAATGATTTATGTGCAGAAGAACCGTTATCATGAAACCACATTTGTGATAGATCTCATTGAGAAGAATATTTGTCTATGAAGTCAGTCATTGGGTCTTCTAAAATCTGTGCATACCTTTTGGTGTTAAAGCAACACTGAAAAAAAAAGGCCCTATTAAGGTCTCCATATGCCACACCAAACATTTACTGACCAATGCACTGGGTGTCTGTCCAGGCAAATGATATGCAGGTTTTGCAGAGACCAATAGTGACTATTTTGCGTACTTATAACATGTCTTGTAAACTGACACTCATCGGTCCAAACATTGTCACTATCAAATGACAGATTATCATTAGCTCATAGGTTCCCAACGTTTTTTGAATTGGTGCCCCCTTTTCTAGTGAATATTTCAATACTGCCCCCCCCTTACTCCAGAGAAATAAGAGCGTACATAATGCATGGTGAAAAAAAAGAATTAAATAAAAAAAAAATACTAATAGATAGAATGTTGTTGGAATTGAAACTCTACTGAATTTCTTCTTCATTTAAAAAAGAGGAATAAAAGTTTCAGAGAGGTATATTAGAGTCTCTCAACAGCGAAGTCTCATATCGAAATAAGTGAATTTTCGCACACGTGATAGAAATGAATTATCAGAGTGATTTTTAAGTCTTTTTTAGACTATATTTGGTTAATCTTCCCATGTCATCCGTGCCATATCAACGTGTCCTAATTTTCTCTGGCTCTTTTACCGCCCCCCTGAAAGCCTCAAACGCCCACAGGGGGGCGTTATCGCCCACGTTGGGAACCTATGATTTAGCTTATTCAAAATGAAAATACAAAAATCAAATCTAAGTTCTTGGTTTCCCAGAAATAATTATTATACCAAAATGAGGCGATATGGATATATGCACCATATGTACTTTAAATTTTCATACTTGCGATCCAGAATAGGCACATGCTTTGCTAATGCTTTTTACACTAGACTGTGGATGAGTGAGAGCATATTCTAGGACATCTTCCACAGACACGTGCTTTGTTGAGTCCAAGATACTTTTTGATCTTGGACGATTTCGAAAGATACCGGTTTATTTTAGGAGCTTCACTATTTTTAATATAGTACTAGTACATGGGTGATTATCATTCTGAAATTTTATAGCATACTGCTTTCCAGCCTCTCACTTATTCCAATGAAATTCTACATAAAGAACATCATTTCAGTGTATTCATTTTTATTGAACATAATCTTTTGATAATGAGTTTTTATTAATTAGCTAAGAATTCAAATCAGTTTGTAATTGTCTAAAGAACATTTTTTAACCTTAGTAAAACATTAAAATTTAATGTTTATTGCATGCTGCCAAATCAGAAGGAAAACTGAATTTCAAGTAATTATTGTTTGTCAACCATTTTACCTGACACATGATATTTCAATTTATTCAAATACACTCAAGAAATGTGCAAAAAGTTTAGATATTCTAGCTTCTCAATAGATTTCTCATTGTTTTGATGAAGCATTCTTTCATTTATACAACTTATTTATCATCTTATTAAAATTCTGTTACTTCGTTTACAGAAGATTTTCAAAAGACCCTGAATAGATTTTTATAAACCCTGACTATAACGCCCTGCTTAAAGATTAGTATTCTAAATTTAGTTTTGTTTCTTTCTCCGCATTATGCCAGAAAATGAAATTAAAACTTATGATTTAAAATTTCAATAGCCTATTAACAGGTTAAAACATGAAATCTATGAGTTAATTTTTTTTTGCCTCTGCAAACGGCTTAAAATTTCAAAATTTTGTTAGTTTTTGAGAAAAATTTGAAATTTTTAACAAAATAAAGCACTTGCATAATTTTTTTTCCCCCGTGAAATTTGTCTTCTTTAACCACTACATTTGCTATAAAACTATAAAAAATAACTTACGTAGTCCTAATGTTGAATAGGAATTATCTGCAACTAAGCCAAATATGCTTAACTTTAGAAAATTCTGTCAATATGGACGACCGATCATTCATTGCTTTCAACCTTTTACATGCCAATGTTCTCAAACGGGAGCATCAACTTTGAAATTTCTTTTTTTAAAAAGTTTTACTTTTATGCACTTACAAAAAATAATATTTATAGTTAAAAAGTGACTTAATTTTTTGATGAAAAAATCTAATCTGTTTTATAATTACTGTCGCTTACGAAAATTCATGAAAAATACATTTGACTATTTTTACAAGTGTTTATAAAAATTTTACATACAATTTGTTAAAGGCACAAAAACTATAAAATTCGAGATTTATGATAAATAAGGACTAATATAATGAGTAAATATGATAAATAATAGTTTACAATAAAATTGCATTTACTATGATACATCAAATGTTGTTGTTCCCGTTTGGGAACATTGGCATGATTCGCTATACTTCTTGGGTAATTTACATTGCTCCATACTTCTATAATCCATAATGGTGAAAACCTAACAAGTTTAGTTTTTCTGATAGTGTGTTCAGAAACAGGTCAAAGACCCTTTGTATTCCTCTTATAGCGTGTCTATAATCCTTCTCTCCCCCCCCCCCCCAGGGCCGTAACCAGGATGAAATGTTAAGTAGGGCTTTGAATCTAGTTTGGGGGGCGGAACAAATATAAGTATTAGTAGGCAGAAGGGGGGGGGGGGGGTTCAATTTGCACATTTTTTTCGAGAGTATTTGCTTCAAAAAACACCGTGTTTTAAAAATATTTAACATTCATTATGTTAATAATTTTTCATTGATTCCATTAAAAATATTCAAATGATATTTTGAGAGAATGCAGTATTGGATATCGGTTACAGTAATTTTTTGTACAAGAATAATTCACAAGACGTAGTTACTAGTTAATTGTGCCTTTTGCAATCCATTAAATGCTATCCAATAATAATAATAAACTCTGTAAAATAAAAAAATGTTAACAATTAAACTTTGGAATAAAAATTTACTGAAAAGTGCATTTATTTTTCATTTTAAATATAATTGTAAGGTTAAAATTGCAAGGAACTTAAAAGGAAACCGGCAGTTTCGTGTACTCGGAATAATCCGAAAACCGATGCTACATGCATCCAAGAGCAGCAAAATAATTAACCGTATGTATAGAAATCTGACCATTTGGATGAGAAATTCTCCCAAAACAATGGGTATTTTTATGATGTAAAATTTAGCGATTATTAAAAATCAGTCGTTTCTAGAATTTCGTATTTATCTGTAAATTTACAAAAATTTTGAAATCTTAGGGGGGCTGAAAGCCGGCTAGGTAGGGCTCAGCCCCCATAGCCCCCCCTCTGGTTACGGCCTTGCCCCCCCCCCCCCCAATGTCCTTGATTTAGTGAGGGAGGAGGGAGTTTTCTCCATATCCAAACAAGAGTTTTACAAAGGATGTTTATAGCTTTTCCCAAATACAGAGCAATTGCAGGATGGATTTTACATACTGAATCGCATCATAACACAACATCAGACCTGTCACACCTGAATTTTCGAAGAGATGTAACATTGCGTTTGCTTCGAATGAAACCCAAGATTCATTCCATTCCAGAGCGGCGAGCTCATCTAATACAATCTGCAAGGCAGTCATATACCCATTATTTAGTACCATCAGCCCAAGGACATGGCGTAGTTTGAAAAAAAAAAAAAAAAAAAAAACAAGAAAAATGTGTTTTGAATGTGATAAACGATTGCATGAACACTGTTTTCATTTATACCATGGACAGTGATGTAAACATAAAAATTATTGTTATTGAAGAAAAGGTTAAGGACAATTTTGGTAAAATAAATTTTATTTCATATAAATATTAATCAAGGTTTTATACAGCTACTCTTTCTAGTTAACCATACCTATTTCATAATTAATACTCATGTAGTGTATTACTTGTGCTTTTTTTTTTTTTTTTTTTTCGTTAGTTTCAAAAACTTAAATAAATTTGTCAATAATACTCTTTTTTTATTTAACATCAGAAATCCTTATTGAATTTTTCTTATATTTTAAAATATATAAAATGTTTTTAATCACAAGTATGAAATTCTAGCACAAGAATTGTAAATTTTAATTATTTGATAAACATAGTAAAAAAGTTAACTAATCATGCCAATGTTCCCAAATGGGAACATATCAAAAATCATAGCCAAAAATTTTTTTTTCATTAATTTGTACCATTGCTTAAAGAGATGCATTTTACTCTTATTTTTATGAGCTAATATTTTTTAGACTTCGAACTAATAGCGGTGTGTAAAAGGTTAAAGGCAAATATCTGGCTTTATTTTTCATAGCATTTAAGATATTTTTAAAGGCAAATATCTGGCTTTTCTCATTAGCTTGGCTTATTATATTAATACTTATTTTGCATACAATCTAAAAATACGTTTGTTTGGATTTCTTTATTTTTGCACTACTTGGTTAGTGCTCTACGCGTTCACACATATACCGCTGAAAACAGACTTCTAAAAAATTGGGACTTTTCACAAGGACAAACTATCGGGTTGTATTTTGACGGGCAAAAAGATAAGACTTTCGCGCAAGAAACAATCGAAGGCATGACAACGAAACAAATGGTAACTAAAGAGCACATAGCAATTCGGAAAGAAACAGGCTCTAAATACCTAGGGCATGTATGTCTGACAAATGGGTGTGCGCTTGAAATTTCGAATGCTTTAATAGACTAGATTAGAAGCAAAGCTGATTTAGAAAATGACATCGCTGCTATAGGGTGTGACAGAACTGTGATACACATGGGACAAAAAGGAGGAGTCATTCGGTTATTGGAACATCTCTTCGATCGTCCGCTTCAATGGCCCATTTGTCTTCTCCACCTAAATGAGCTACCTTTCAGACACCTCTTTGATTATATTGACGGACAAACAACTGGTCCCAAGAGTCGACAAGGACCAATAGGTAAATATCTTATCGCCTGCGAGAATTTGCAGGTCGTTGACTTCGAAGCCATAAAATGCGAGCTGCTTCAGATACATGTTTCCAATTTGAGCACAGATCAAGAATATTTGAGACATATTTGAAGCAGTTCGAACAGGCAAATGTTCCAAGCAGTTAGCACGTCGCCAGCTAGGATGCCTATCTCAATCTCGATGGTTGACAACAGCCAATCGAGTACTCCGGATCTACATTTCGACCAAAAATCCTTCTCCTGAATTGGTACATCTCGCAACATTTATAATGAAAGTTTATGCACCGAACTGGCTCAGAACAAAGAAGAGTCCCAGCTGCGTAGAAGATGCAAAACACCTGTGGTATATCATTAAAGACTCGTGGTACTTACCACGACTTGAAGGAAGTTGAAAACTTGAAGGAAGTTGTCGATGCCGTCATTGCAAGAAATGCCTATTTTGCACATCCCAAAAACTTATTGCTTTCTATGCTCGGAGACGATCGTCGAACTGTGCATGAACTAGCTGTTCTCAGAAAAAAAAGTTCAAGAATTGAACTTGTAAACGAGCCTAACAGGGCATTTGTTGTCCCAAAGATAAACTTCGAAGTCAATGATTAATCAATTTGATTGACTGGTCACAAATGTCATTTAAGGAGACACTGAACCGCCTCTCATCACTAAACTGTTCTTCGAAGACCTCGAAGCAATAGTGAACAATGGGCTGATGGAAAATTTTTCTTTTCAGAAGCTTCCAGATCATACCCAAGCGGTTGAACGAGTAATCAAGCTAGTGACAGAAGCCTCACAGAAAGTTTGTTGGCAAGAAAACTGTGAAGGTTTAATTGTGAGCACCATTCAATCAAGGAATAAAATGCCTTCATTTAATTCCAAAATAGCTAACAAATTTTAATTATAAATTTAAGAACAAAATGAATGATTTATCGCATAACGATTAAAAAGAAGTATAGCTGTTTTCATGGGCCTCCACCTTAATTGTATTGGATTAAAAAGATATACTTAAAACCTTAAAAGAGAGGTTCAAAGTTGTGTTTTTTCAATTTAAATATCATAATAAGTAATAAAATAAGCCAAGATAATGTGCAAAGTGATTAAAATAACAAGATACTTGCCTCTGTATGCACTAAAGGATGATCATTTGTCAATACTGATAGAATTTCAAAAATGAAACATATTGCATATTTGGCTCAGTTGCAGATAATTCCTATTCTACATTAGGACTATGCAAGTTATTTTTTATAGTTTTATAGCAAATGTAGCAGTTAAAGAAGACAAGTTTCACAGAAAAAAAATTATACCAATGCTTTAATTTGTGAAAAAATTCAAATTTTTCTCAAAGACTAACAAAATTTTGAAATTTTAAGCCGTTTGCGGAGGCAGAAAAAAATTAACTCATAGATTTCATGGTTTAACCTGTTAATAGGCTTGTGGTCAGTCACCATTTGTGCACTAGCTGATTTTGAAATTCGAAAATTCGATCCACCCTACTGTACACTTTCCCCAGAATTTGCAAGTATTTATTTTCGTCTTTCCACTCCTCTGATAGATGGCACTACCAAATTTTCAATGTTTCGTTACTGATCAGCAGAAACAGATAGAGCTCAGTTGTTAAACTATGCAAAATGTGGGAAATAGAATTTAGAAAAATCAGATATTGATGAAGTAATGTAATGATGTGCCATTTCTCTATTCACTAAATTAAAACGAAATTGTGGAAAGTGCGCTTAGCAGTAAAGCTCAAACCGTTGACGACGAAGGCAACAATGACAGTGACAATGAAAGTTTTGATGAAAAAATTTCAACAGAACACTTAATAAATGCTTTGGACATGAAATTATGTCTGTTTACCGGATATGAGAAAAAGTGATTGCAAAAAAACCAAAACTTAGAACAGACATTGCTGGAAATATTTAAAAGATAATATAATTTAATTTTTTCATCACATATTTTTAAGTTTTTATGTATGTATTAATATTGCATTAAATTGTCTTTCTCATAGATTGTTTAAAGCAGAGGAGAGATAATGCAGGAAGCATACGATTTCTATTTTTGAATAATAGCTACCTTTGATTTATTATAAAACAAATCAAAGTTTACAAGAAAAAAAAAAAAAACACTTCATAGTTAACCGTACACCGGCTGTTAAAATGAAAAAGAGAAGTGTGAGGGGGGAGAAACAGGGGCTTCTTTTAAGTAAACTGTTTCTCTTGAGCGGGACAGCTAGCTGTTAGCTGATAATGAAATATGAGCATGGATCCATCAGGTAATTGTTTGTTTTACGCTTTGAATACAGTTTCATGCCTTTTTAAAATTACTTTTGATAACTGTAACATTGGGATTTATTTTAAAAAAACACTCAGCATTCCTTGAGCATGCCAATTAGTTGATTTTTAACTGTAATAATAGCGTAAAGGGGGTGGGGCTTCTGCAGTATTTTACAGTATAATTTTTAAAAATCACTAAAATCCAGAATGGCCGCAATCCGAGCGATTCCGGATTTTCAAGGTTGTACTGTATTTATATGCAGGGGTGCAAAGTAACGCATTACAAATAGCTAAACTACAGCAGTCGCTATTTTTTTCTGTAGTTTGTAGTGTAGCATGCTACTTTAAAAAAAAGTTTTATGGTTCTGCAGTATTTTACAGTATAATTTTTAAAAATCTCTAAAATCCAGAAATTTTGATAATCTGGAATTGCTGCAATCTGAGCGATACTGGATTTTTGAGGTTGTTCTGTATTTATATGCAGGGTTGGGAAGTAACGTGCTACAAGTAGCTAAACTACAATAGTCATTTTTTTCTGTAGATTGTAGTGTAGCATGCTACTTTTTTAAAAGTTTAGTGCAATACAAAAAATCAGTAGTTTGTAGCATTTTTTGAAAACTACTTTAATATTTTAAGATTACCCTTGCTGGCACATCACTTTACGCATTTGATCATGTGCTGCGATTGCTCTTTCTTCCGACCACACAAATGAGCGGACAAGAGAAGGGAGGGGAGGGTATACTTTGAAGAATCTACTGTTCTAGCTTCTGCCTCCTTCGTGACTGTTCGTAGTATTATTTGTAGTACTATAACCACTCTGCAATATACAGACACAGACACATGAAACATTTAAAATTACGATAGCACAAGTGATACACAAAACACACAAAGGACAGGATGAAATGGGAAAGAAAAAAAAAAAAACAGAAAAATAAGAAAGAAAGTCCATATGGTAAGTCAAGAGCCTGATCATGTTTAGATGAGGCCTCGAGGCACTAGGTTACTTCAAGGGCCCCTTTACTATCACAAGCATTTAAGACGTTTTTGATTGCTATTGAATTTTTGCAGCATAAAACATTTTTAAGATATACAAAATTGATTTTTTTAAAAGTTACATACATATTTAGGTATACATGAGCAAGATTATATATTTAAAAATGATTTTATTTTAATATTTGTAACTCATTAGTATTATTAGCTCATATGGATGTTCTAAGTCAGGGAAAGTATTACATGGCAAGAGTGTGGAGTCTGCACTATAGAAAAATTTCCTGGACTCACAAAAAAGTTATAATTCTTTTTTTTTTTGTTTTTAATGAAACACAAAGGGCACTGGTACTTGAAAACAAACTGAATTTTAATAAACTGAAGATTTAATACTTTCATCAAATCATATTAACCACCCAAAAAATATGTCTCTTAAGTTTATCTAGTGATGGATAATTATGTAATAGATATTACAGAAGAAATTTATTCATCCTAATTATAATTTTAATACATATGAATTTCTAATCTAGATAAATCAAAATATTTGGGGCCTTCCCTCCCTCTTTGCTCTTGTGATAATCAGGCTCTGGGTATGTCAGAGAGGATCCAGAAATAGAGCAACTTTAATTTGTATTTGCATTGAAGCCTAATCTGTGCAGTGTGATTGTCAAGCATAGTCCTCCCCCCCTTGGTTGAAATATCCTTGTACCAACATTAGAGTACACCAAAATCCCCTCGTGAAACAAATCACTTTGTCCCCAGTCTAAAAGTGTTCCATTATTCTCAAAGTTGTCATACCAAACCTTTTTATTTTTCAAACAATTTTAGGGGTCCAAAACAAGTTTGAATTATCAGATTTTGTGCATAAAATCACTATATTCAATAATTTTGTTTTTATAGTTTATTGAAAATTACTTTATAGATTATTTTATAATAATCTAGGAAAAATAATTATAATAAAATAAAATATGGACTATAAAATTATTTAATGTTAATAAACTACCATATGGCAACACTAACACTTTGTTTGGAATACAACGTATTTCCTGTTTGTTTTAACCGGGCTTTCCAACATGTGGCAAGACTGTGACTACAACTTAGTTTACAATAAAGTGCATTTTCTGTTTATTTTAATTTGAGGTTTTAATTTTGAACTGATTTTCTAGTTAATACATTTTTATTTTTACCTTTGGTTTTCATGTGGATACACTACAGTACAATAGGATATTTTGTTTGAATTAGACAATGGAAACCAGTTTGTTTGTGTGAGTCATCAAAAATGTTTGATTTTGGTAGGAAGATAACTTCTGATATTAAAAAATAAATGACTCCAAACTCCCTACTAATTTGCAAGTTTTGAGGTGTATGATGTATCATATTGAAGTAGGTCTCCATGAAAACTGAACTAAATGAGAGTCTTTGAAACTAGTGCTTTCATGAAGAAAGCTATTTTATGAAAAAGCAAATACCCCAATGATCAGTGAAGGAAAAGCTTGTGAAAAAATTATAAAACTTCTTTATAATGAAAAATTAAGAGTGATACACCTTAATTGAAAACTTCCACCAAATGCTACGGACAAGGTAAAGCTGGTGGAAGATAAATAAGCCTTAATGTTTTCTTTCTGGCCTGTGAATTTAGAAAAACAAATATTTGTATTCTTCTCAGAAGAGAAGAGAAGGTGAAGGTCAGATTACATGGGTGCCAATGTTATGCAATACGTTGGATACAATCATTCACAACGGATGATATTGATATGTTAAATTACAAAGTAACCTATGTTAATTAAGTTTTCTACAGGGTTTCTACAGATTTCACAGCTTTTGCTTCCCTGACATCTATCACGCTCTTCCCTGATTTTATCTAGCGTTCTTTCCCGAATTTTGAGTTTTTATTTTTAACATTACATCTTATAGTTAATAATTTTTTTTATATTTTGACCCTGTTTTGGAAATAATAATAATAAAATTAATATATACAAGAATCTTATTTGACATCACTGGATTCTAACAAAAACTATGTTTGATAATAATTTAGGATAAAATTAAGCATATTTCAACTGCACAAGATATACTCATAAAGAACACATTTTAAAATTATTTATAAGGTTGAATGAGAAAATGAAAATAAAACAATTTCTATATTTAGGTTCAAACAGCAAATATTTTCTTGATTTTACCGCAAAATTCAATTTTTCTTGCATTTTCCTGACCTTTCTTCAGTTTCTGCTAATTCCCTGACTTTTTTCCCAAATCCCTGACAAAAACTCATTTCCCTGACTTTCCAGGTGTGTAGAAACCCTGTTCTTGCTGTAAATATTATGTAAATATAGTTTGTCGGTGTAAATAAATAATATTAGTGTTTTAAAAGGAGTGTTAAATCAAGCCACCAACAACACAATTTCACGACTTATGAAAAAATCCCGGATGACAGGGCAGGGGTCAAAATTTGCAATTGCCCCCTTGCTCGGGGCTACCAGATTTTTCAATGAGCAAGTAAAAAAAATTCTGTTGTCCCTTGGGCAAACAAAATGATTCTTTTCTTTTACTTAAGATATGTTGTGCACACTTGCTCAGCAATATTACTTTACTCCAAGGGAAACATCCTAGTTAATCACATGTCCATACCCCTCTGGCAAGAGCATGATTGTTCACTGAGCAAGAGATACAGAAGATGCGACCAACTTTAAACAGTCTTTGTACAGAAAATACATGGATGTTTCTAAATCTAATTGGAATTATTTAAAAGAATTGGATAGAACAATTTTTATCTTTTGAATCCTTTGAGCTCACTTGATGCAAATATCGGTGCTCAGCAGCCATGACAGAGATCACAGGAAGGGCATTTTATAGCAAAGCAGCAATGGTTCTCATTGGGGCAATCTCGTCTCTTGATTACTTTGCAGCACTGCCTACACTGGTGAACCTAAAATGTAAACAGATAAATAACAGAAACAAACAAATAAAAAAAACAAGTAAAAAATACTCAAAATAGAAAAACTTACATGATCACAGACATCACTTCATTGCCAGTCAGGTATTTGTGCACTGCAAAGTAGTCGTCTGACTTGCAAAGTCAATGGTAGTTGCGATGGTGCACCAGTTGGTCTCGCCAGGCACACTGTCAACTCGTAAACAAACATTACATGCCTCGGTGCGCTTCCTTGTCTTGAAAGGGTTTCTCACAGCTTTCACAATAGTGATTTGCTGAGAAAAATCTTTCAGTGACTTCAAGACATCATAATAACCACCGTGATGCCAAAATTGATTATTCGGGAGCCCTTGTGTGAGACCTACAAAATAAATGTAAAGCGCATCATGCAAACTGGGTTTAACTGCCATGAAAGGGATTAAAAATGATGGGTGCAGCAAACTACATACTGCTCTTTCTGCTTATAAGTTTTACTTTCTAAAATATATTACTTGCTGTTTATAACATTTGCTGATTATAAAAATCATATAATACTGTTTTACTATAATAAAATAAATTTATATAATTTGTGTTTTTTCAGTAATTTACATAAACATATGATCTCAGAACTGTTCTCTCGCATTCCTACAGCAGCTAATTTTCTTTAGTAAGTAAAAGTTAGTGTAGTGAAAATCATTTTGTATTGTACAATTTTTTAAAAAAATTAGAAACTTGCTCTGTAGATTATTTGCCTACTGTTTGTAATGGGTATAGCGATGTATCTAACTCCTGCTATGTATTTCTAATTCAACTTTGATTATTATTTTAAATTTCATACTGTTTACCACTACTTTTCTTTATCATAACTGTTTCATACATAGATTATCTTTTTGTACTTTGATTTAAATGTCTGAGTTACTGTCATTTAATAAATATTTTAAATGCATCTTTTCATCAGCTTATTAACTGTTGTATAATGTGTGATCTAAAATTTATTCTAAATGAACAGTATTATTAACTTTGCTTCATACTGTCAGAAAAAATTCATGTTAGCGGTGCCTAGATATCTATCTCAGGGTCATTTCGCAGTGTTAACATGCTATGTACAGGACATTTCGGAGCAAAATTTGTAGATTTTTCAACATCAAAATACAAATGAGGAAGTTTGCAACTATTTTTAATATTTTATGTACCACTTAAACTTGATTCTTATGTTTCCTTTTGTTGGATCAAATAACTTTTTAAATTTTGTTACGTAAGAGACATCACAAAAAGTTGTTTTTAAAGTACTTCCCACAGTTTTGATTTTGCTCTGAATTTATGAGGCATTTACACAAATAAATTTAATGGGTAAAAGAAGAAATATGCATTTATGAATTAACTTTAAAATTATTTTTTAAACGGTTTCATTAATTAATGAAAGCTAATTACTTGTTACATATGGGACAAAGCTGTTTCTTACGTACAGGACAAATGATTAACCCTACTATAAGGAGTTATGAACTGAAATTAACACAGATGTTAATTTAATGAATTTATTAACTTTATTAATGTATTCAAACTTTATATAATTAAGAATAATTTAACAATTTCATAAAAAATTTCAATTTCTATTATATAAATTAAGATTTTTCATACTTAGCTCTCTATTTGAAAAAATAATAAACATGTAAAATTAAAAACCATGTTTTATATAAGTCACAGAACATCTATGTAATGTCTTCAATTTCTTTCATTTTCCATTAGTACTGGAAAATGTCCTGAGCTATTAATTGGACTTAGATGTTTTTTTCAAGCTTATTCAGTCTTTTTTTTTTAAGGAGTTTTCTTTTTCTGTGATGTATGGACAAGAAAACATGTTTATGACTAAAGTTTTCATAAAAAATAGATAGATATTTATTATCAATGTCTTACATAGCTATTGGATACAAATAATTATTGTACAGACTTTTGATTGATACACAGTTTAAATTTTTCAGTAACTCAGTGCCTTCACCAAAAGTAGGCCTTTTATAGATAAAATTATTATATTTTTATAAGAAAGGTAAAAATGCTTCCTAAGGCTGTCAGACAGGCAAAATGCATGTTGATGACCTGATATCAAAGAAGCACCACATTGAAGCTTGTTTAAGTCAACCACTTCCATTTTTTGGAGATTTTCTGAAAATGCATCTAATCTTCTCATATGTGAGCTTCCTTTTCTACATTTACTACCTTTAAAAGATTTTATATTAATTTTCCAAGGAAGAACCAAAAATTTGTTATAACATGCTTTACAGCTTTTCCTAAAATGTGCAGTGTCACTTTCTACACTGATCTAACTCATTCTTATTTGCATAGACTTAATCAGACATCAAGGTGTCTTATTTTTTTTCTTTTCAGCTAAATGCTTTTTCACTCTTCTGTAAAAGTAGTCGCCATAATGCTTCTTCTCAGATAAGCTTTTTTTTATTAATTTAAATATTTGTTTAGTTAGATATGTATTTAAAATGTTATTGTAAAATAAATGCACAGAGTTTTTATCTTTGTTTTTGGATGAAAATAGACTGATTACTTAAAATTATGTTTTAACATTTCAAGCAAGCTGTGACTTCACCAATGGTAGCTATAAATAACTGTATGTGTTTACTTGTATATATTTTTTTTTGTACTTGGTGCAGCCAATTGTGCAGAAAAGCCACAACATAGTCTAAAATTTAAATTTTCGCTAAGTCAAAATTTTGCATTTTGTCTCATAAGTAACACATTTTTGTTTGCTATACCCAGCTTCTAAATGAAAAGCTATAACAGTTTAATTGAATAATTTAGGAAGCTTATTCACTAGTTAAAAAAGGAAAAAAATTCCTGGGAAAATTAACATCAGTAAAATTTTGTGCTCCTTTCTGTAAATTTCCATCTCACATCAGTTTTTTTTTTTTTTTTTTGTTAATAACTATTGCTCTTGTTACCACTTGTTAAACTAAGTTTACTTCTTGCCCAAATGTTCTTTAATTTAATTTTTAAATCATCATTTTCAATCACAACTGGAGTTGCTCTACTTAGTGAAATTTTTTATCCTTCCTGGTTACCTGGAGGGGAGGGGGAGGTGAGATAAATTAAATCTAAAACAGGAATCAGTTTTTACTCTTATGGAATTGGAGTTTTAAATGAAAGAGTACTGCTGCAGACTACACAGATTTCTGATAATTTTCAAGGTGAAGAAGTGTACCAAATATGAATACAAAAGAATAGTATCTTCTTGACTCTACAAGGATATCAATTTCTTGCAAATGTCACTATATTTTATTGTGAACATTTTTTAACGTAGAACACATAAAAAGAACTGAATGCAATAAATGAACATGAACAATTTTAGATTCATAGGATACTTATGCAGCCGGCTGTATTTTTTTTATACTGGATAGTAGCACAGCTTCCTTTCTATTTGGTCTGAGAAACTCCCACTGAATAGACCCTTGAAGATGGCAACAAGAAGCACCAGGCATGCCATAAGGACCACAGCACAAGCATGGCTGGCAGTCAGTCCACATGAACAAAAACATGTGACGCCTTACTTAGTTCAGGATGAATGAAAACATGTTCTGAACTGCGTCTACTTGCCAAAACAGAACAAAGCTGCTTCATGACTTGCAGTTCATTGAGAAAGTTGTATTGTGACTGACGATGTGAAGAGAAATCTAAAAATTTCACCAGGCAATCTGAGAGAAGTCCCATAAACCAGCTCTGCAGAAGACGCACCTATATCCTCTTTCAGACTATTTCTAATGACCAATAGCATGAGGGATAAAACACCTACCCAATTACTTGTACCATGGGCCATCAAGGTCACTTTTAACTGCTTATGGAATCTTTCTACCATACTGTTACTTGGGGGTGGAAAACCATGGTCCAGTTTTTATACAACCCTAGCAACTGAGAGAACTCTCTAAACAAATTACTCTCAAAGTTGGTACATCGATCCATGATGATTATCTCGGGCACACTATAGTGTGAACACTGCACAAAAGCCTCTGCGGCTACATCAGCAGATTGTCTTAATTGGGATTGTCTCAACCCATCTGGTATAGCGATCCACACAGGCTAACAAGTATCAGAAACTGCACGACGGCATGAGAGACCCCACAATGTCTAAATAGACATGGACAAAATGTTGGTCTGGCAAGGGAAAGGAACTTAAGGAGATTCTGTATGCTTGTGGACTTTAGACTGCTGATATGGCAAACATGTCTTGCACCATGCCACTATATCCTTCTCCACAGAATTCTACACAAACTGTTCCCAAATCATATTCAATGTAACGTACTTACCAGGGTGAGATACAGAATGTATACTGTCAAAAACATCTGTTTGAAAACTGCTAGGTGCAAATGATCAAATTTTACCACCACGTACATTGCAGTACAACTCACAATCCTCAAATAGTGGGAACAATTTTAGCTGTAAGTTGGTGTCTGAGTTTAATAGGGTTTGCTATTCCTCATTTTCGGCTTGATCTAGTCATGGCTTTATGATCTATACCCTTATGACCAAAAACCGCTACTCACGATAAAGTGTCAGCAACTACATTACCAGCTGTGTTAATATGACTAATTTTAGTTGTGAACTGACTAATAAATTCTAAATGTCCCCAAGTCAGGAGAATGTTTTTCTCTTGACTTGGAAAAAAGATACGTTAGAGGTTTATGGTCTGCAAAAACTACAAATTCCCGACTTAGCATGTAGCAGAAGTGCCTAATAACGGATTAGACAGCTATAAGTTCCCTATTGAAGGTACTGTAATTTTTCTCTGCATCTGTAAATTTACACGAGAAAAATGTTAAAGATTGAAATTCGCTTTTGAATGACTGATGAAATACTGCTCCAACAGCTATGTCCAATGCATCGGTAGACAAGGACAATTCGGCATTGGGATTGTAAAAAGAAAGTGAAGCTGCATCGGCAAAGCTTTTCCTAGTCTTCAAATGCCTTAATTTGTTCCATTCAATCGAAGTTTTGTCCTTTTTACAGCAATTATGGGCTAGATCGAATAAAGCAGCTTATATAGCTGAAGCACGTCTTATAAAACGATGATAAAAGTTTAACATCTCCAAAAAATTATGCAATTGCTCAATAATTAAAGGTTTAGGAAAATTAGTGATAGTATCTACTTTATCGGCAAGGTCTTCAGACCGTCAGCTGAAATTCGGAATCCTAGGCAATCTACGCTTTCGACATTTATCAGGAAGACATTTACGAAAAGACATTTATCAGGATTAACAACAATGCTGTGTGCATTAACAATTGAAGTCAGTCTCGCTTATCAATTTCGGCATTTGGTGAAGCTACGAGGATGACGTCCAACTAGGCGTAGCATTCATCCAAGTCTCAAATTACATTGTCAATACGACGCTGAAATGTCTGTGCCACATTGCGAAGTACAAAGCATATACAGTAAAACCTGTCTAAGACGGACCCTGTATGAAACGGAAACCTGTCTTAACTGGAAAAAACAGTTAGTCCCAGCGGCAGTAAATGTTTTTCAATGTATGTTAACCTGTAAGAAATGGAAACTGCTTAACGCGGAAACGAACTCCATGTTTGTCTATTTTTAGGACAAAAAACCTGTCAAGACGGAATGTACTATCTTTAGCGCAAAAAATTGGCAAGCTGACAACAAAGAAGAATCCAAGATGAATCTCCTAATAGGGAGGAGAAGAAATACAGGATGGGCTTTTGGATGAAAACAGAAATGCACCAACAATTCTAAAGTGCAGTTGTGTTCTTATGTTCACAGCTATTTCTCAAAAAAAAAAAAAAAAAAAAAAAAAAAAAAAGTAAGGTGGTGAAATGGCTTGTTGATGCCAGATCCCGAAATTTACCCATATCTGGACCTATGGCACAAGCACAAGCTAAACAAATTTCTAAAAGACTTTGGGAAAGAAGATTTTCATTTCAAATGGATGGCTAGAGTTTTAGGAAAAGGCATGCGATAAAATTCAAAGAAATTTGTGGTGAGGCTCCTGATGTTGATCCAGAAACTGTGAATGACTCGGTAGAAAAATTGCTAAAATTAATCAAAGATTACGATTTGAAAGACATTGCAAATGGCGATGAAACGGGGTTATTCTTCCCGAGCTTTACCAGGCAAAACTTTGTGCTTGAAAAACGAAAGCTGTGTAGGTGGAAAGAAATCTAAAGAACGCCTGACGGTATTTGTGCATTTATGACCAGAGAAAAAGAAAAACCATTGGTCATCGGAAAAGCAGACAAACCTCCCTGTTTTAAAAATCTTGCACTGAAAAATCTCCCAATTGAGTGGAGGTCGAACAGAAAAGCTGGGATGACCGCAAAAATTATGGAAGAGTGGTTAGTTGGTTTCAATTCTAGAATGAAAAAGCAGAAAAGGAATGTTCTATTATTTCTAGATAATGCAACCTATCATCTGCATATAGAACTTTCAAATGTAAAACTGGCCTGGTTTCCAGCGAACACTACTAGTGTTACCCAGCCTATAGGTCAAGGCATAATTCGCAACATAAAGACAAACTACAGAAGTCAAATGATCCAATTATTATTAGCGAACATGAAAAGTGCATCCAGTCCTTCACAGTTAATTAAATCTATAAATGTTCTCGACGCTGTATTGTGGCTAGGAAAAGCATGGCAAAAAGTCACTAGTGAAACAGCATGGTAACATGGCAAAAAGTCACTAGGCTCTGTTTTGTGAAAGCAAATTTTTCAGGGGAAAGAAGAGTTAATGAAAATTCATGCAATTCAGAAATTAAAGCTTTACAATGCTAGAAGAAAGTGAAATTAAATTGAATGCCTTAGATTTTGTAACATTAGATGACAAATTAGCCACAGGAACACCATTTGGTGAAGTTGAAAAACTTCTTTTAAACGATACAATTAATAATGATAACAGCAGTGAAGAAGAAGAGCAAGTTACCGAATCTTGCAATACACTCATATCCCGAAGCAATGCGTCGCATAAGGAACTTGCATGAATTTTCTGCCTTCAAAGGCTAAGCGGAACTGTCAAATATTGTACATAATGCAAGAATCACTGTAGAAAATTGCATTGCGAGTGCACCGTTAGTGCAAAAAACAATTTTTGATTATTTAAAAAAATAATTAAAATTAGTTTTTTTTTTCTTTTTCTGAAATTATGCTTATAATAGATTTTCATTCATTTAATTAAAAGCTATCTTCTTTACGAGGATTTTCCTCTTTTAAAAGGTAAGCGAAATTTGATCGATCTCTCTGTCTCTATTTTATTTATTTAAAAGTGGGTCCCTCTACAAAATGGAAACCTGTCTAGGACGGAAAATTTTGTCGGTCCCTTCGCATTCCGTTTTATACAGGTTTCACTGTACATTTGTACTCAAATAAGCCTAAAGGAGTAAATTACAGCTGTTTTGGGAACATCTGCTGGGTTAACAGGTATTTGGTAGTAGGCCTTAATTAAGTCTATTTTAGAAAAAATGGTCTTAGCATGCAATAAATGTGCCAGGATTGTGACATTATACAATCGGCGGTAATCTTCACATATTTGCCATTGCCCTTTTTTTTTTTTCTTTACAAAATGAATATGGCTACTCCACTGACTTTTTGAGGGTGCAATAATACCTCTCTCTCTGTTGTAAGTAATTCTTTAAACTCATCTTTAAAAACTTCAAGTTTTTCTGGAGGCAGATATCGAACTTTAGAATGAATAAGTTTTCCTTTAGTTTCTATAAATGAAATACTCCATCAGTTCTAACTACAAGGGTAAGTTTTTTTTTTTTTTTAACAATCCTGGATATTGCAGTTAAATTCTTATAAAAAGGTGAATCTACAGAAACTGGAGTAGCAAAGCTTTTGCTTGGTTGGGAACACCTCGAGTTTTAACAATGGTAAGACTGTCAGTCAAAACCTTATGCGCGAGATTGACCACTAAACCATATTTACTCAAAAAATTGATGCCAAGGATACGGTAGGAAATATCCGCTGCTACAACAGCAAATGGGAAAACTCTCCTCAACCCTAAGACAATTTCCATATGTGTAACACCGTATGTCTTTATCAGACTACCGTTTACTACAGTTAGTGAAAAATTACTCTGCCTGCTAGATTGGTGTATTTTAGAAGGAAGGCAACTATCTGATGCACCTGTGTCAACTAAAAATCCAATACCATTTTTGCAATCAGTGACAAAAAGATGGTCCGACATAACTAATAATCATAGCATTCATTATGGCTGACGTTTCTAGTTCTCTGAAAAGGAACAAGGTACTGAGCTTTTAGTAGCTTTCTCACAAAATTTCCAATGATACCAGCATAACCCTAGTGAATTTGA
The DNA here is from genome assembly GCA_038373885.1 of Cheiracanthium punctorium. Lineage (NCBI taxonomy): Eukaryota > Metazoa > Arthropoda > Arachnida > Araneae > Cheiracanthiidae > Cheiracanthium > Cheiracanthium punctorium. Next base: position 118,283 of record JAWZYV010011910.1, on the reverse strand, counting down.
TTTTTGGAAAGACTGTCCTTTATGCTGCCTGGAACTACTCTGGTTATGTCTACCACAACAGCTATATTTTCTCATCTAGAAAGACGACATACCTCAGATTTCAACTGCTAAATTTTTTTTTAAGGGCGGACAGCGAATCTGCACTTGGGGCAGATGTAATTGCTGTTTCCGACGTATCGGATACTTCATGAATTTTATCTGCTGTCTAAGCAGGATTTTTGAGAGTCCTTACATGTCGAAAGGATTTGTTGCATTTTTAAAGGAAGCCTTTGCATCCAAAGGGGTTTAAACAATGTGTCATCAACCCTATCGGAGACCAAATTTTTCATCTGCATCAGCAGTTGGGAAAGGCATTAAGTCTCCTAACTGGAGTTCTTAGGAGGAGCTGTCTCAAGTGAGTACTTTTCATTTGCGAGTACTGGGTAAGAATCCTATCCTTTAGTTTTATATATCTCATTTTCAGGGAGTGATTTTACTATATCTCTCACATATCTCAAAAATTTAGTATCTAATGCTGCTACAATTGCATGAAATTTTGTTAAATCTTGGCAGTTATACCAGATATAACAAACTGAGATTCTACCTGAAAAAACCACAGGATCTTTGCCCCAAAAAGCCACTTGAGCAATCTCCGAATTGTTTGAAACAGAGATATTTAAACTGAGCTGGTTATGAGAACATTAACTCTGAAAAATGCCAATGGTGTTAATTTATCATCCACAAGAGTATTAAATATTCTAGCTCATCAATCAAGACACCGGGGGGGTCACAAACGAAGAGGTATGCAAATTATGGGTAGAAAAAAGATAATGTCTTGACCTCTTTTTGACTCAGAAAGATGACAAATTTTTGCAAAGGTAACTAAATTTTGTGAGCATTTTTTAACGTCAAGCACATGACAAGTGAACATGAACAATTTTAGTTTCATAGGATACTTATGCAGACCACTTTTTTTTTTTAATGCTGAACAATGACAGTTACCTTTCTCCTTGGTTTGAGAAAATCCCACTGAAGATAATCTGGAAGATGACAAGAAGCACCAGGGATGTCATAAGGACCATGGCAAGAGCACGGCTGTCTGCCTGGAGCACACTACTATTATAGGCAGCTGATAGCTGAACTACCTCGATTCATCTGCCAGCAACAGTTCTTATAGTGATGGCACACAGCACCAAGCATGCATGTACAGTAAGGTGGAGTGAAAAAATGAAAGTTGAAATTTTGTGTTGGAATGCCCACCAAAAATTGTGTAATTGTAAGAACAATACGAGTGTAAAATATTATCAAATTTCAATAACTCCTTGGGCTCTCTACAGAGACCTCTTTTATTCAAAAAATTGTAAAAATCCTACTTTTTGATTTAAACACAAAATTAATAATGCGTTTATTGTTTTATTACACGCTTATATTTTTTTGTATTAATATTTTAAAGTTTCATTAATTAAATAACTGCCAGCGCAGAGTTCAGTTATCACATGGTTTTATTATTCAAGAGGTTGTTATCGTTTATATGTTGACACAAAAAAGTCCTACTATTTCGCATACGTTCCAATGAATATTGCGAAGAAATATATTTGAAGAATACAGCTGAGTATTTGTGATAGCAACAGGTATTAATTTTTGAAGTTTCACAATATTAGTTGAGTATTTGCTTATACATAGTTTCCAATAAAGGCTGCTGGTGAAATTGTGAGTGGACTATCTGTTACTAGAAATACAGTTGAATGTCCCATTTTTGGCACCCCATCAGAACTTAAAAATAATGGTTTGCGAACTATAGAAGATACTATAAAAGGTTATTTGTATCTTAGGCATGAATTAAGACGTGAAAGTTCCGGTCAAAAACCAAGCATTTCGGAAATATCCAAAATGCTGGGAATGCAAATACTTGAAATTTGGCAACGAGCTTCGATTCCTACAGTTTCACAGAAACGTAACCTTCAAATGATTTTCAAGCCTTATAATACATATCTCAGCCTTATCAGATATCCCAAAATCAAAAGAAATGAAAGCTACAGATTCAGAGTAGAAACTTTTAAAAATGAGTCAACGAAGTTGTTAGATGTCGCAGCTTGCAAATGCCAGACATTTACTTTATGCTCTTGCCATAAGTTGAATAAGGTTCCAACTAAGGAACAACCGTTTCTTTTGGATCAAAGATTCACCAGAAAAATGGTTATTGGAAAGATCAATGTAATAGAAACAAATAAATTAAAAAAAAAAAAAAAAACTTGAGAGGAAAAAAAACAGAACGACTTTACGTCAAAAACGCAAACTTACTAAATGCATCGAGTCTGATAACATTGATGAAAGTGAATCTAACATTGCAATTCAAAAACTGGAAAAAGATTTTAATGATCCATTCTCTGCAAAGAAGGCATCAACATGAAAAGCAAGAGAAATGAGATTTCCACTTCCAACTCTCTCACGGGTGAATGCCCAGTATGCAATTTCTGACAGATGCGCTGCAGCAATTGCTTCAGCAACATTACAAGACATAGGTATTGTGTCGAAGGATGATAGCTCTTAAGTCATTGACAGAAGTAAGATTCGAAGAGAGCGACTGAAAACACGTGTTTCACTTCAAAATTCACAAACTGGATGGGGAAGAGGCTTGAAAAGTATATATTTTGACAGCAGAAAAGATTAAATTTGTCACAGGAAATGGTTGGAGACAGATACCATAGAAGAACTATATGTGAAGAACATGTATCGATGATAGAAGAACCAAATTCTTTTTGCATCGGTCATGTGATGCCGGCTTCTGGAACGGGGAAACAAGTAGCGACAGCAATATGTAATTTTTGTATTGAAAATGAATTAAGTCTTGACGAACTTTCAGCTGTTAGTTGTGATGGCACGGCCACGAATACTGGAAGAAAGAACGATGCTATTATCTTACAAAATAAAGTGGACGGCCTTTGCAGTAGTTAATCTGCCAACTCCATGCGAATGAACTGCCTCTGCGTCACTTTTTCATTTTCCTTGAAGGTGGAACTACTTTTCCCCATGAGTATTCGGGACCGATAGGAAAGTTGCTAAAAAATTGCGAGGAACTACCGCTTGTAATTTTGAAGCAATTTCTTGTATTTTGCCGGAAATAGACTATAGTGAGCTCACTACTGACCAAAAATACTTATATGAAATGTGTCAGGCAGTTTCATCCTGAAAATGCTCCCTAAATTTGAGTAGGCGAATTCCATGAAAGCTGTTGCACTTGAGATGGATTACAGCCGCCAACAGAATACTCAGACTTTACATTTCAACTGACAGTCCGTCTTCAAGTTTGAAAATTCTGGTATAATATATAGTAAACGTTTACGCTCCAGTTAGGTTCCAGATAAAGAAGCAACCCTCTTGCTCGAATGGAACAAGGTGTATTTAAGACAATAACAACATCTCATTATTTAAATGACAATCTCAAAAAGATTATTAATCCTGTCATTCAACGGAATGCTTATTTTTGCCACCAAGAAAACTTTCTGTTAGCCATGCTAGCTGATGAAAGAATGCATATAAGAGAACTCGCTTTCCGGATAATTTTGAAGGCTAGAGAATTGGCCCCTGTTCCCACAGATGTAAGAGAATTCCGTATTCCTAAACTTAACTTCAGTGCCTCAGACTACATTGATGTTATCAACTGGGATGCGTGTGAAATCACTGCACCTCCTATTTTAGCTGGCGTATCGGATGAAAGTCTCCAACAATCGATCAGAAGTAGCGAGATAAATTTGGAGTTCGCTAAGTTCCTGTGCCATACTCAGGTGGTAGAACGTTGTGTTAAGATGGTGACTGAGGCTTCTTTATATGTGATTGGTGAATTGGCTAGGGATGGATTCATAAGAGCAAAAATCAACTCCCGAAACATCATCTCATCATTCGAAACGAAAAAAAAAATTCTAAGTGGTTTAATAATAGAATGGTGTTTGTTCCTTTGATTATAATTGACTATTAAGGTTAAAGTAAAATAATGTAGTTACTGTTTACCTGTGTATTAATATCTAGTAGGTGCATGTCTGGCTCTTCATTATATGGTTTCTTAGTACATTCCTTAGTAAATAATATTCCTGTTCAAGTTTTGACTTTAAATCGTGCATTCATAAGTATTATTAAAAAAAATGATATAAACATACTGCACCCGGTAGAGGGCGGAAGATATCTTTTGAATTGGTCCAAATTTTACACTTATATTGAGGGTTATAAGTGGCAACTTTTTAACCCTATTCCATTAGTTGCTCATACAAAAAAAAAAAATTTCGCTCAACCCTAATGTACAGTATCAGAAATTACCATATGGAGAAGGAACTTTGGATATTAATTATTTTATTTTTACTGACCCATGCATAAGCTGCCTCCTGATATTTTTATCAAAATTGTGTTGTTTCTAATTGAGTTATACATGGTATCTGAATTTACCTTACCAATGCAAATTTCCACAAGTAGCATTCCTGGAACATTATATTTTTTTGGTCTTGCTCCAGCCATCAGTTCATTTGCATCTTAATATTTAAAGCCTTATTCAGTCATGCTTCTTTAATGGTTAATGTCTGTACATCTAAGATTATGTAGAATTTTAGTCATTAAAGGCTTGTTAGCAGCAATCTGTTCAAGAGTAATTTGGGTCCACAAACGGGCCCTTCACAAAATATTTTATATTAAAAACAGATCTTTCACAAAATATTATATCTTAAATACAGTAGAAGATCTTTATAACGCAAACCTCAAAACGCAAGGGTTTGCATTATATAGATCATTTTATGCATATCATCAACTTACTTAGAAAAGATGGCAAAATGTATCTGAAAATGATGAAAATTATTTTAAAGCACTAATATTCAAGTACAAATACTACTAAAAAAACACAAATACATACAATTAAATATCTAATATTTACAAAAAAAAAAAAAGAAAATGAAATTAGTATTAAAAGTGTTAAATTTAAGTTAGCTTGTTAAACAACACATCAATTGTGCTTTGTTTTAGACTGTGCAATCTCTTATCAGATAATTTTTGTTGCAGTCTGTGCACAGTTAATAATTCGTCTTCAGTTACACAGTCTTGTGTTTCCAGGAATCTTAAATACTTGTCTCCTAAAGAAATTCCTTCAGACATTGAGAATTTTTCGATTTCCTTTCCAGAATCTGATTCTGTTTCAGAATTGGTACTTTTTTCTTGGTTCAAAACAGAGGAAATGATTTCTGCATCTGTTAAATGGTTAACAATTTGCAATTCATCATCCGTTTCTAAAAATTCAAGGATATTTTCTTCATGTAGGTTTACTAGCTGGTTACAACTATTTCGTGCATACTGCATTAATTCAGCAGCTTTGATTTTTGCCAACGATGGCTTAAATCCATGAAATTCTTTTTCATTATTCTCTGTTCCAAAAAACAGTTATTCTGGCGATAATTTGTGCCAGGAATTTACAAGAGTTTCCTGGTTTACTAAATCCCAGGTATCTCTCAACATATACAAACAATACCGTATGTTGAACTCTTTTTTTGAATTCGGCAATCATATTTGGACGAGCTTCTGAGTTTAGAAGCCTTCTGAGGAAAGCACTTCTATAATTGCATTTCAGGCTGTTAATCATCCCCTGATCCATAGGCTGGATTAAAGATGTAGTGTTGGGTGGCAAAAACTATGTTCTTATAATAGGGGCTATTAGTTCAGGATGAGCAGTGCAATTGTCCATCAACAACAAAATTGTGCTGTTTGCAGGTTTTTTATTGCCGTGCTCCCTTGCTTCCTTAACAAAATGATTCTCAAACCATTCGGTACACAGTTCCCTTGTAATCCAAGCTTTGGTATTGTGCTTGTAAATTAAAGGCAGAAAGCCACAATTTTTGAGTGCTTTTATAGGACGTGGATTGGCACTTTTCCCAACAACAAGAACTTGACATTTGTGGGTGCCTGCTGCATTACTGCAAACAAGCACCGTTATTCTTCGCCTATCGTCTTTAGATGGTTCCTTTTCATCTGCACATACAAATGTGTTACGAGGTATATTGCACCAGAAAAGGCCAGTTTCATCCATGTTGTATTAATTCTCACGAAACTTTTTCCTCTTCAACTATTTTTTTGAATTCTTCAATAAATTCTTCTACAGCAATTTTATCCGCAGAAACTTTGTCTCCAGTTGCTTTTAAGTAACGTATGCCGTGTCGATTTTTAAACTTAGTCAGCCAACCAGTTGAATATTCACAAGGAACGTCAACATTCAATTCCTTGTGCAGTTCTTTAGCTTTTTCACACAATATCGGCCCTGTTATCGGTATATTTTCAGAGCGCTGCTGGAGAAACCATTCATACAGAACAGCATCTTAATTAGCCGACTGTGCTTCCCTCATTCTTTTACAATTGGCAATCCCATTACTGCTGTCCGTTTTGGCAAAATATTGCAATATTTTATCAAATGTCAATTTTTTATCAATTGACAATATTTTATCAATTGTGATAAAATATTGCAATATTTTATCACAATTGTTACAAACATTCCATAGCGATTTGCTATATACTTAGCAGTAGATCCTTCATCTAATAATTTAAGGATCAACTTTTTGAAGAATGGTCAGGATTACCTTTTTTTTAGTTTGTCCTTTCGACAATTCACCGAATTTCGAATCCATTTTTGTTCACAAAATCAATAAAATAAAATTAATAAAAATGGCCGTTGATATTAAACTTTCTAAATTCTATAAACAACAAGCAGTAGCAGATAAATAACAACGTGGTGGTCGCGCGGTAAATAAAAGCTAACGGGTTTGTATTGCCATTTTATTGAAAGTAACTTTGTTATCTTGCCTCCCGTAATTAGTCCTTCCGTTTCTGCTGCTCCGTTCCGTCATCTGCACAGCGCGTGACGTCACCTTTCGGTAGGCAAAACAAAACTAACAATTTTTTTAAGTAAAGGTACTTTTATACATTTAAAATTTGTCAATTAAAAGAACAAAAGATTAAGTCATGTCTCAAAATCAATCCACTAGAGAATGCAGTTTTTTAGAAATGCTGATTGTAGAAATTCCTTAACTGCATTTTTCACTGTTTACATTCGTGATGTCAGTGCGGTTTATCGATTTTCTACTGTACTTACCTTTCACAATATTTTTCATTTTGAAAACGGATCTTTCACAAAATTCTTCTATTAGTAAACAGCCCCTTCACGAATCTAATTGTTCAATTTGGTAACAGATTTCAATTAAGTTGCCCCACACATTACAAGTTTTATAAAATAATGATGTTGCTTATGTAATTGCTTTATAAAAACATTTTAATGCTGAGCTAAGGACAAAAGAATCTTTTAAAATGTGATGTAATGTAATACATGTTACAATGGATCGCCCTTCATATTAAACTAGTAATTTATGGAAGAAACGCTGCGGCGTTTATGAGTTTAAAAGTTAAAAAATAGTAAGTGCGGCGTTTACAATATTTTTCATTTTTTTTTAGCCGATCTTCAACGAAAGATTCGTTTAGTGTTAATTTTCTCAAAAGATGGCGCCACCACTGACACGTACTCTTTAGCGTGCACAGATCACAGCGTAGCGAATCGGAATGTGAACCTACCCCCATAGAAAAGAGGTTTGATCTTTGATCCAGTTTTGGAGAAAGTCAGAGCACCCTGAGATGGGTCCATGTCCCGTGCTCTGAAATGGATGGCTTCATACATCCAACCGATGTCTCCTCAATTAAGTAAAAAAAAAAAAATAGAAGTAAATCTTTTACATCTACATTTTAGAACTATAATTAAATTTTAATGAAGTTTTGAATATATATTTTAAAGGGTTAAAGTTCTGTAAAATACCGAAAAGTGCACGACCATCTATTAAATGCACCCGTTTTTCACATGAACCTCTATTGTTCTTAAAATACTGAATTTCAGCCAAAATTAGTCTATGTTGCGCACGGTGCGAGTTTAACCCTTCCCCCCCCCCAAAATAAATAAATAAATAAAGTTAAGCTCATCTGAAAGTTATTTTGTTTTCGCCGTGCAGCTTTGCGCCCTGTGCACTCTATGGAATAAACACTGCCAACTAATTGGTATGCTCAAGAAATGCTGAGTACTTTTAAAATAAATCCCAATGTTATAAATATCAAAAATAATAAATAAATACCATCAAGAGTTGTTACACAACATTCAGTTAAAAACAACAATTTGCTGAAGCAAGCTCATTACATAATCAACAGCTGGCCATCTGCGGGGGGGGGGGGAATGTTTACTTTTAACTGGAGCCTCTTCTCACACATCGATTGCTGTTTTCATTTTAATGGCGCCTGGTAGTCTGTCCGAACTTTGTGCGGATGCAAGGTTTTTAGAAGTTATTTTTTTATTTCTATAAATTCGCCTTTGTGAATATAAACATTGATATCTGATTATTTGAAAATAGAAATCCTAAGCTTCGTAAAATAGTGGCAAATACTTTAAAACATTCTATGGGAAGGGGAAGAGAAAAGGAGATTTTTTTACCAGTTATCCAATTTCTCCCGAAATATATCCGATCAACTTAATAGCTTTTTTAATAAATTAGGTCTAATAAGTAATGCAACATATTTTTTATTTATTTATTTTTTGTAAATTAAGAAATTATTTTAGAAAACATTGACCTTTATCTGGCATTAACTTCTTCTGACCACGATCACCTCCCCCCCAACAATGATCGCGGCTGCGGCGTTTCTGACGATTTTCTAGCTAGCTAAGCTCATTTTCGTGGGTGCGGCGTTTCTTCCATAAATTACGGTAGATGATTCTTGAAAAAAATCTCTATTATTCATAAATTGTGATTATTGGACACTGGTTCAGTTCCAGTTAAATCATATAATTGAGGTTCTATTATATACATATTCTTTATATAAATAAGTACACGTGAATAAATTTGATGTGTTTATTTATGAAAATCAGTGTGTGTTTGTTTATACACATATAGGTTTTTTTAAAAGACCTTCTGTAAAATGTCTTACAATGGAACTTCAATACTTAATTTAAATTTGTACAATTCTATAATTTTTCAAATTCACAAAAGCAGGACCCTATTTTCATAAAAAGGGGACCCTGGCTAGAAATCCCAAAAACAGATTTTCATGATATATAGTAGGGATGTAATGAATATTCGGTCTATTTAGCTGTTTTGCCAAATATTTGTTAGGGATGCAACGAATATTCGGCCACTATTCGGCTGTTTTGTTGAATAATCGGTAGGCCGAATACTGAACAGATATTCGGCCGAATATTGCTACATATTAAGCTGAATAATTTCAGAACAAAGAGAAAAATATTTTTTACATGTATTTTTAAATGCATTTACAAATAAAACTGCTTTGTTATACTTCAATATGTTATTTTCATATTATAAAATATCCTAAGTAATAGAATTTTAAGCTGAATGAAACAATCAAATTGTATTTAGTAATATTACAGAAATGCAGAATATTCAACTTGGTGGCACTATTTCCCTTGGTTTTCCACCTTCTTTATGGGGTGGATAGTAGAGCTGAAAATTCCCGGTCGCCAGTCACCAGCTGGCGACTAAATTATTTTGTTTGGCCACCAGTTAATTCACATCCAGGCGCCAAGTCATAGATAATGATTTACCGGGATTTTCCGTTGCCCCGTTAAGAATCTTTTTTTTATTATTATTACCATAAAATAGGCGTGCTCCCCTTTTCAACATTGAATGATCTTGATTTTCGCTGTCAAAAATACCCCCCCCCCTTCCACGCAGAAGCAAATAAAGTGTGTTTCTCAGACGGCCACTGGAATGAGTTCTCTGACGCACCAACAAATCCGAGCGGCGCGGCGAATATCCCCCACCCTGAGGTCTTGAAGCAGGAGGAACAGAGGAATTCGGAACTCTGCCTTCGGCGCGCCAGACTTTCTGTCATGCGGCGACAACACTTCCTCGCTGGCCGCTGTCAAAACAAATGAATGAAATAAAAAGAGGATTCTTTGTAGAATCATGGTAGAACCTTCTATTTTGTTCCGGTGCCGTTTACACTGTTGCAAAAATGCACTGATTTTTTTAAAAATCAGCTTTTTTGCGTATATAAAACTACTATGTGCATATTTTTTTGCGTGAGATTCAACAGAATTAGCGTAAATTAAGCAAAAATTTGCATAAACACGAAGCATTAATAGCAAAAGAAAAACAATTTTTTATTAATCCCAATTATAACCCCCACCCCTCAAAATAACCGATTTTAAGTTGAAGTGAGGGGGAAGCTATAATCAGGTTTTTGCGGTATTTTTTTATGTGTGAAATCGCTTTCAAACTTGCCAATAAAACCGAAAAATAGTCATAACTGTCTACTTTTCTCTCTTGACCCTTCATAGACGAACACTAGAGGGGAGATATTTATTTTTAGGTAGAAAACAAAGCGATGATAGAAAGGGAGTCTTCTCCACAGGACCGATCCTAGCGTGAGCATGATGGTGCACAGCACGCGGGCGGTCAAGTTTAAGGGCTGCGGGGGAAAAATTAAATCATAATGTTTGTAAAAAGAGGCACCCAATTTTGAATTTTCACGTGGACGGCCAACGGTCTAGAACAGGTTCTGCTTCTCTGAACAGGTTAAACCTAGGTTCAATGGTAGATTAAACTCCTTAACAACTCGGCAGATTTTGGTTCAAGTGTGAAACGACCCTTAGATTCGCCACTGCTTTTTAATGGAAGAAAAAATTGAATTGCTGAACTACTTGTAAATGTAAAATACATATGAAAATAAAAATAGAGAAATAATCCCATGTTTGCCTGAGCCCACACTTTAAATCGAAATTAGCGAACTGGAAAATAGTGAAAACAGAGTTTTAAAATCCAATATTTAAAAAAAAGAACTTTCTACAGCATTCTAAACATGCGATAGTAAGTTATTGCCTTCTAGCCTTTTTAAATATTTCTTCTAAAGACGAGTAATTGGCAAGCTCAGGAAACGCACTGAGTGCTTTTTAAAATAAACCCCAACATCAAAAGTAATAATGAATAGAAACATGAAGAGTTATCACACAACATTCAAAGCTTAAAACAAACAATTCGCTGAAGCACACTCATTACGTAATCAACAGGTGGCCGTCCGCAAGAAAAAAAAATTGTTTACTTTTGACTGGAGCCTGCTGGCTGTTTTGTTTTAACAGCCATGTGCTATACTGTCTGAACTTTTAGTGAATGCAAGAAGTTTTTCACAAGTTATTTATTTATTTCCATAAATTCGCCTTTGTGTATATAAAAACTGATGTTTTACATGAAATCGGACACTGATTATTTGAAAATGGAAATTGTAAGCTTCGTAAAATAGCGGTAAATACTTTAAAACATATGGGAAGGGGGGGGGGAAGAGATATTTTTACCGAAGGAAGTTGAAGAAAATGATGAACTAAACTTGTATTATGAGGGTCACAACATATTTGGATTAGATGCTGCATGTGCACTTGAGGAATGGAGACTTGCTAAACACATCCTTAAGAACCAGTCAGGATCTCCAACTTTAACCGAAGTGCTTATGAAGTTTAAGTTATCTCCAAACTTAACCTGCTTCAATGTTCTTAGGGATGTTGTGACCATTTTATTAACAGTTTCTCCATCAAATGCTCATGTAGAACGTGTCTTTTCTGCGTAAAAGAATATTTTAGGAGAGAAATCCCTATCAATGGAGCAAAAAACTATTGAAAATAGGCTTTACATAAAGTGTTCAGGCCTTACTTTACAAACTTTTGAACCAGCAAAAAGTATCAAATTGTGGTGGGATGACAGCATCCTACCAAGACGACCAAATTTAATGGAAAAATGACACATAATATAATTTATTTAATAAATGCTATGAATAATATTTTGTTTGTTTTCAGTTTTAGTGTTTGGAGATAAATATATGTGCTATTGCTATATAAATGATTTCATAAGTTTACAATTTCCAACCATTTATTTTTTAATTATCATCAACTTGCACCTGGGTCATTCCATGTCAAATCAACCAAAAAAAATGGAGTTTTAACACCCATGATCAAGGATTTTTATAAAATTTGGCATGAATGTTCCTTATGTGGTAGTAAGAAACCCATGAATTTTTTTGCCCCTGGTGCTAATGCTTTTGGTTTTATGGCTCCTCAAACTTTTGAAGATTTCAATTTTTGGATCATTTTTGATCAAGATTTTAAGGCAACACTTCTAAACAAAAAATCTTCATTTGTTCACTAATTAATTTATCTTTTTGAAATTTTGTACCGTTATTGATTAAAGTACAAGGATTTTAGAAATAAATGTCTAAACTTGATAAATATTTTTTTTATCTACCAATTAATGTATCGTATTTTTTAAAAATGCTAGAAATTGATTTTTAGAAAATTTTAGTGAGTTCACTTAAAAGTGAAAACTCACTAAAAGGGAAAGCTATAATCAAAAAACATTTTGTTCAGGAAGAAGCTTATATATATACATCATCTTAGGATGAAATAAAATTAATGGTTCCATCATTCCTTCAGGTTAAAAAATTAGCATTTTTATCATTTTTGTTATGAAATTCTGTGTACATTACAAGTCAAATCAACAAATAAAATCCATTGTTGGCAACAATGTTCTTGGATTTTCATGAAATTTGTCATGAATGTTCCTTTTGCAGTAGTTACAAGCCCTGCAATTCCTTTTTGTCCTGGTGTCAATGGTTTTGATTTTATGGGCAGCCAAATTTTGATAGTTTTCACTACCCCACTATTTTTGAGTCACATATTCATGATATACCACCTTGGAAAATTATTTTTAATTTTCCCACTAATCACCCAATCTTTCTGAAGTTTTGCTCTCTTGTTAGTTAGAGAGTAGAGATTTCAGAAAAAAATGTGTGAATATATATATTTCTTTTTTAAGCTAGTTTTTTATATGTCTGCTGATTTCAAGGGAAAATTTTCTTAAAAGTATGATCATAAGTTATAAGCTCATTATCTAAGTTTCTTACATAATAAAAATATAAATGAAAGAAGATCCCTTGGTCAAAAGCACACAAAATATATCCAAAATTTAATGAAGCCAAGCCTCCTCAGAGGGGAATTTGACTGAAAATTCAGAGACTAAAAAAAAAAAAGTCATTGTCATAGTGTCTGACTATATAATTTATCTTTTGGTAGGTTTATTTAAATGCAAAAAAGTATTTAAATAAAAAAATAAGATCTTAAAACAGTGTCTGCAATGAAATCACACACACACACACTCATGTAAACTCTTTTGCATATTTTAATGAAATAAAATTATTGGATTTTTTTATTACTTCAGCTGTAATTTTGAATGATCTAGTCTAATGATATTTTGTTAATGCTAGATTTTTAAAAATAGTTGTATTTTCAAAAAAAAAAAAAAAAAAAAGTTATGCCTGTGTACATACATACATACAATATACATTAAAGTTACCTTTTCTTTTTGGTAGATACATTAAATGCAATAAAAGAACTAAAAGAAAAAATTTAAAAATATTTTTTAAATGAACTCATACATATTACATACATACATTGTTTTGCATAGGCTATGTACTTTGACAATAACATGAGTTGTTCTTTCATTAAAAAAGAGAAAAAAGAAAAAATACAGCATTTTTAGTTACACGATAATTTATTCTGTTGATTTTGTACAAATTTCAAGAGAGAAAATTTGAGGAATTTTGGTGTAAAAATAAACCAGCAGTTGGACAAATTTTAGAATTTTATGGTAAGTACCGTAATTTATGGAAGAAATGCCGCAGCCGCGATCGTTGTTGGTGTGTGTGTGTGTGGGGGGGGGGTCGTGGTCAGAAGAAGTTAATGCCAGATAAAGGTGAATGTTTTCTAAAATAATTTCTTAATTAACAAAAAAAATAAATAAAAAATATGTTGCATTACTTATTAGACCTAATTTATTAAAAAAGCTATTAAATTGATCGGATATATTTCGGGAGAAATTGGATAACCGGTAAAAAAATTTTTTTTCTTCCCCTTCCCATAGAATGTTTTAAAGTATTTGCCACTATTTTACGAAGCTTACGATTTCTATTTTCAAATATTCAGATATCAATGTTTATATTCACAAAGGCGAATTTATAGAAATAAAAAAATAACTTCTAAAAACCTTCGTGCATCCGCACAAAGTTCGGACAGACTACCAGGCGCCATTAAAATGAAAACAGCAATCGATGTGTGAGAAGAGGCTCCAGTTAAAAGTAAACATTCCCCCCCCTCCCCCCCCGCAGATGGCCAGCTGTTGATTACGTAATGAGCTTGCTTCAATAAATTGTTTTAAACTGAATGTTGTGTAACAACTCTTGATGGTATTTATTTATTATTTTTGATATTTATAACATTGGGATTTATTTTAAAAGCACTCAGCATTTCTTGAGCATACCAATTAGTTGGCAGTGTTAATATCATAGAGTGCACAGGGCACAAAGCCGCACGGCGAAAAAAAAATAACTTTCAGATGAGATTAACTTTATTTATTATTTATTTATTTTTTGGTGTGGGGGGGGGGGGAAGGGTTAAACTTGCACCGTGCGCAACATAGACTAATTTTGGCTGAAATTCAGTATTTTAAGAACAATAGAGGTTCATGTGAAAAACGGGTGCATTTAATAGAGGGTCGTGCACTTTTCGGTATTTTACAGAACTTTAACCCTTTAAAATATATATTCAAAACTTCATTAAAATTTAATTATAGTTCTAAAATGTAGATGTAAAAGATTTACTTCTATTTTTTTTTTTTTTTTTACTTAACTGAGGAGACATTGGTTGGATGTATGAAGCCATCCATTTCAGAGCACGGGACATGGACCCATCTCAGGGTGCTCTGACTTTCTCCAAAACTGGATCAAAGATCAAACCTCTTTTCTATAGGGGTAGGTTCACATTCCGATTCGCTACGCTGTGACCTGTGCACGCTAAAGAGTACGTGTCAGTGGTGGCGCCATCTTTTGAGAAAATTAACACTAAACGAATCTTTCGTTGAAGATCGGCTAAAAAAAAAATGAAAAATATTGTAAATGCCGCACTTACTATTTTTTAACTTTTAAACTCATAAACGCTGTGGCGTTTCTTCCATAAATTATGGTATTTGGTATTTGACTTACATGTACTTCTGTGAACTGGGAGAGGGTATTTGCCAGAATAAGCCAGGTGATAGATATTCCTCATTAATTAAAACATTTCTCATAATGCACCCTTTACACTTGACTTAAGTCAGAGGCAGATGCAATATCTTGTAAATTATAGGCTGCTGCAAACAGATATGAACATCTGCATTCTTATGTAGGTATATTTTAGCAAATCTGTCAATCACCTATTTAGTCATAGTTCACAGCAGTGTTCATTTTATATGCATATTATCTAAATTTTAATTTTCCTGAATATTCTTATATTCAGGGATGAGATTCTTTAGCTTTTATGCTGATTTCAGCTTTTTGTGAATTAAGAGAAATTCACTTTTTTGTCTTTTTTCTCTGAAAATTCTGCTTTTTTCGTGGATTTCTGATAGTGGTTATTAATTAACTGTGCAATATTTTTATCCTGTAGCATGTTCTGATGTTTTACTTCTTAAATCTTTTCTACATGCATTAAAAACAATTATCTTATGTAGAACTTGTTTGCTCTCGTATGATTTCAGTCTTTTTGCTTTTTCGCCAATCTCATCCCTGTATATTGTAAGTGTACAATTATGTAAAATGTATGTGTTGAGTTCATGTACAAGTATGTATACATAAAGTTGAAGGTAATATAGCTTCTGTGTTTATTTAAACTTATTCATTATGGAGGAAACTAAATGCAGTGTTTGGTGAACTGACAGGAACAGAGTGTCATAAATTTACCTATGTTTCAAGAAAAGGTTGGATGTTACTAGTTTTACAGAAGATAAAATAATTCTTTTAAATTTGAGAACATTAGCTACAAATGGTTTACAGACTGTATGTCTTCATCATAAAAATGTGTATTTAAATAAATTTGAATTCCTCCAGAAAAAATATGTGATCCCTCAAAAAACATAAGGCATCTGTTAAAAAAAATTTTGAAAGCTGTAAATGTTCATCAATGTAATGAACTGTTAAAGAAAATTTTTAAAGTAAGGCCAGGACAGAAATTATGCTCTCGCTGCTGGAACATGCTATTCAAAATAGATGAACAAAAGGATACTGTAAACATTGACAATGTTAGTGAAACAGAAGAAGATTATTTACTTGCAGAAGAAGATAATTTGCAGAAAAATGAAGAACTTCAAAAATTAAATAACATTTTTCAACACAATGTATGGCATCAATTCAGGAAAATATGACTCAGTTACAAACTGAGTAGCATTGAATGGAAAATTTTTAAAATTACAGCTGTTTTAATAACTCTTGCTCAGTTAATTTTATTATAATTTTCCAAAATAATTTTAATTAAAAAATCATTTAAAGAAAGTTAAATAATATAAGCTAATAGTATTTCCTAATTTACTGTATAACATGGAAGGTTAAAATTTAATTAACTTTAATTTAGATTATTATTTTTCCTTATATAGAAACTTCTGTTGGAACATTTTAGGAAGAAACTATTTAGAAAATCATAAATATCATTAGACTATTTCATTCAAAATCACATCTGAAGAAATAGAAAATGAATAATTTTGTTTCAATATAAAATACTAAACAGTTTACTTCGATATGAGAGTTTATGACAAAAATATTTCAAGATCTTGTTTTTTCAACTTTAAATGAACCCTACCAAAACATAAATGTAACTTTAACATATATGTATATATTGAGATTCAGGCATATATATATATCTGAATTTTCACTCAAATTTCTCTTTGAAGGTGCTTTAAGTTTAGTTTTATTTTGTGTACTTCTGACAAGATGTTCTTTCATTTATAAATTTATTACGGTCCCGAAGTAGAATTATATAAACATATGTAAAATATATATATATAAATTTTTGTTGAATATTTTTATGAAAACTACTTTAAAAAATCTAACATTAACAAAGTATCATTAGACTAGATCATTCAAAATTACAGCCGAAGTAATAAATCCAATAATTTTATTTCATTAAAATATGCAAAAGAGTTTTAATGAATGTGTGTGTGTGATTTCATTGCAGACGCTGTTTTAAGATCTTATTTTTTTTATTTAAATACTTTTTTGCATTTAAATAAACCTACTAAAAGATAAATTATATAGTCAGACACTATGACAATGACTTTTTTTTTTAAAGTTTCTGAATTTTCAGTCAAATTTCCCTCTGAGGAGGCTTGGCTTCATTAAATTTTGGATATATTTTGTGTGTTTTTGACAAAGGGATCTTCTTTCATTTATATTTTTCTTATGTAAGAAACTTAGATAATGAGCTTATAACTTATGATCATACTTTTAAGAAAATTTCCCCCTGAAATCAGCAGACATATCAAAAACCAGCTTAAAAAAGAAATATATATATTCAACAAGAGAGCAAAACTTCAGAAAGATTGGGTGATTAGTGGGAAAATTAAAAATAATTTTCCAAGGCGGTATGTCATGAATATGTACTCAAAAATAGTGGGGTAGTGAAAACTATCAAAATTTAGCTGCCCATAAAATCAAAACCATTGACACCAGGAGAAAAAGGAATTACAGGGCTTGTAACTACTGCAAAAGGATCATTCATGACAAATTTCATGAAAATCCAAGAACATTGTTGCCAACAATGGATTTTATTTGTTGATTTGACTTGTAATGTACACAGAATTTCATAACAAAAATGATAAAAATGCTGATTTTTTAACCTGAAGGAATGACGGAACCATTAATTTTATTTTATCCTAAGATAATGCATATATGTAAGATTCTTCCTGAACAAAATGTTTTTGATTATAGCTTTCCCTTTCAGTGAGTTTTCACTATTAAGTGAACTCACTAAAATTTTCTCAAAAATCAATTTCTAGCATTTTTAAAAAATACAAAAAAATATTTATCAAGTTCAGACATTTATTTCTAAAATCCTTGTACTTTAATCAACAAGGGTACAAAATTTCAAGAAGATAAAACAATTGGTGAACAAATGAGAAGATTTTTTGTTAGAAGTGTTGCCTCAAAATCTTGATCAAAAATGATCTAAAAATTGAAATCTTCAAAAGTTTGACGAGCCGTAAAACTAAAACCATTAGCACCAGGGCCAAAAAAAATCACGGAGTTTCTTACTACCGCATAAGGAACATTCATGCCAAATTTTATCAAAATCCGTGATTATGGGTGTCATGGCTTGGTTGAACTGACGTGGAATGACCCACCTTTCAGTAGTCACTTAAAAATAGATTTTCTTTAAATTTACTTTTAATTATCTCTGTTATCTATTATTACCTCTCTCTCTCTATATATATATATATATGCTCTAAAGCTCTAGTGCAAGCAAATGAAACAGATACTACCAATTATGTGCATACTTATCATAGCCAATGTGTTAAAGATTGCAGGAAGTTCTGGCTCCTAGACAAAATTGATTTAGGAGCCAGTGGCCACTGGGAAAAAATGGGAATCTTCAGCATTAGTGATAGGAGGAATCTTTTCAGATCATCCTCAATTACAAACATAATTTTGAAAAGCTGCTACATGTTTGCCCAGAGGCTGTAAAACCCAAAGCATGATGTATAGTTACCAGATTAATCACATTTACCATGGCATATTTATTAAATTATGAATATCTCAAAATATAATTATGCTGCTATTAGTGTATAGCTTTGTAAAAGATATTTATTTATGACCAAGATTTTTTAGTTTTACAGATAATATATACTGCTGTGTATTTTTAAGTACCTACAAATAACATAAAGTTAATTTTAATTAGTCTTGTTTAATATGTTATGCTGCCTTTCTAATATTGTAGAATGGTATAGTTACAAGATGTAATAAGTTTGGTTTCTCAGCAGTTAGCATGGCTTGTAGGAACCAAAAAGGTTGTACAATCTTCTACCCCGTATGTTTTCTTATTCCGTCATTGGACTGACCCACGGTCAACTCTTTCGAATAACTAACTTTCCTGTTTCAGTTCACAAGACTTATGTTCAAAGCATTGACATTCTGAGCATAAATAAGCATGGTCATTTTCTTGCAGAACATACAGAACAGGCGAGCCTCTCAACACTAAATTTAAATTCGTAATTTTTTTACAAATTCACAAAAGCAGGACCCTATTTTCTCAAATTCCTAAAAACAGGATCCTGGCTAGGAGAACTTGGTTGAATGCTATTTCAGATTAACAAAATTATGAGTAATATTTTCACTATTTCACTAAAACAGGACCCTGTCTGAAAAGTCTAGGCAGACACTTGGTTAGATCCAGTTTCTTTGATGATTCCTCTTTACAACTAAGACTGCTTGTGTGCTGGCAGGTATGGGAAATGATGGGCAACACCCAGAAACAGATTTTCATGATATAAAGTCTACTATACATATACATTAGAGAAGAGTTCGGGCTCATTTTTTGAAGCCCGAGCTCGAGGACTTTTCATCCGAGCCCGCCCGAGCCATATTATTTAAGTCGGAGCCCGAGCCCGAAAGTTCAGCTAAAGATTTAAAAAAATTCAATTATTTCATTGATAGAACACAATAAATTTTTCCATTTGTGCAAATTAAAGACAAATAGAGTTGCAAACTCCCAATGCACTTTCTAATTCTCTGTATTCATCTTTTTATCAAAAAATGTCGGATCTCATGACTAACTAAGGAATATAAACCGCCGTTCTAAAAGAGCTTCACGCACCTTCTAGGCGCCCATGCTGCTATTTTTATTTGTTTATTTATCTTTTATAAGTGCTTTTATTTTCCTCACAAATCACTTTTTAAAATCTGTTTCAAGCAGTATGTTCAATAAAGGAGAAATTTTTCATGAGCTCGAGCCCGGGCTCTTTCTTTTAAGAGATGAAATGTTCTGCAAACACTGTAATTGTTCTGCGACGTACGTCGCACTTTTACCCACTTTCTGCTTTCGGGGCATTAACATTTGAGCATAAATAAGAGTGGTCATCTTCTTACAGAACAAACAGAACTGGTGAGCCTGGCAAAACTCTAAAAAGATCCAGTTTATAGGCACCAATGCACAGCAAAGTAATGTGCTGCCAGAGTGTCTGCTGTTTCGTTGGATTTTACCAGTTTTTGTATTTTTCAAATGTTCTTTTATAGTGGATGTGAAAACAGCAGAACTGTCAGCAGACAATGTAATCAAAACAGGTCAATCCACACCTAATCAGGAAAAAAAAAAAAAAAACATTATTTATAGTACCTGTTTAAATTTAATAAAAACTACATTTAAATATTTAACACTACTTAAAATAAAATTAAAAGCAACACTCCTGGATGCAGATATTTGCATTTGCTGATCTTCCACTTCAATGATATCAGAGTTAAAATTTAAGTGTAGGTATGAGTTATATCATAATCAATTAGATTGTTAGCTTGAGTATGCATTTGACGTTGCAGAAAATTAGCAAACATCATTAAACAATGGCAGGGCAAAAAAAATTAACAAAAAATAGACTTTTCGCCCACTGTCCCCAAAGCTAAATTTTTTGTAATGCCTCTTCTCAAATAGTATGTTGGCAAAAATAGTCAACCAAAGCAAAAGATATTAGTAATCTACAAATTTTAGCTCTAAAACAATCAATGTAGTTTAAGGAATCTTTATTCACATCTTGTATGAAGCACATTGCGTTTGTTCGCATTGAGCTATGGATCTACAAATTTTCTTTCAATTACTTCAAGATCCTAGTAAAGATACAGCTTTTATATCAAGAAAGTAAAATGTAAATGGTGACTAAAATAGGGGAATTTTGTCTTTTTTTACTCTCTAAATCTGAGGCAAAATTAATGATTGATTGTTTTAAAAAATTGACGATCATAAGGACAGAACATTTTGCCTACTATTAAAAGTAAGGAGGAAATTTCGTAAGCAGGCATCGTCGCCAAGCTTGATATGATGCCAAATTTGGAATTCGTTTGGTAGTTGTTTACGGTAGCGATAGTTTCAGATATCTGTTGTAACCTGTGTTGATGGAGTTGAGTTGTTGGAGGAATGTGATTGGTTGTTTGACTGAACAGTAGTATGATGTTTGCTAAAGGAATTTTGCGATTGGCTGACGGTTTTTAAATATAACCGGAAGTTTTAAAAGAGGGATGCTTTGAGTTTGCTTCATCATTTCTAGTTTTGTTAGCTGTGGAGCACGTGAGTTGTTGTTCCGGGACATTTTAAGGGTTTTCTTTATATTTGGAAACTTCGCCTGTTGCTTTGAGTTTTAGTGAATGGTTTTAATGTTTTAATTGTGGGGTTTTAACAGTTTGAAGATGTATCTATTATTGGTTAATTTTAGTATTTTTACTATATTTTTAATCTTAGAAAGTGACGAGAAGGTTTTGGAATTTTTAATTGATGTAGGGTTAATACCGGCATGGACAAGTGCTTTTTTTGTATGTGTGTG
This sequence comes from Cheiracanthium punctorium, assembly GCA_038373885.1. NCBI lineage: Eukaryota > Metazoa > Arthropoda > Arachnida > Araneae > Cheiracanthiidae > Cheiracanthium > Cheiracanthium punctorium. Next base: position 96,867 of record JAWZYV010011910.1, on the reverse strand, counting down.
TGATATGTGTGGGTCTGAAATGGCTTGTTGGAATGATAATGGGAGGAAGGTAGGTTATCGATTTGTTTGTAAAAATAGGAAAAAGAGTAAGTGTCCCGGAACTTTGGTTTCGTTAAGTAATACATTTTTTGAAAAAACTCACATTAGTTTAAGAGATATATTAGCTGTAATTTTTTGTTTCATTTTGAAACTTCCTATTTTGTTTACTACTTTAACTGAAATTAATGCTTGGCGTGCCAGGAGGGGTGAAAAGAGTATGTTGTCAAGGACTGCACCTGATTATTTTTCCTTTTGTTGAGAAGTTTGAGAAGTGATAGTTTCTCACGAAAATAAAAAGTTGGAAGGGTCCACGGAAGACTTTCGTTAGATGAAACTTTTTTAACAAAGCGGAAGTATAGTAAAGGTCATATTTATGAATCCACCACAATAGTTGTTTTTGGTATATACTGTCGAGAAGATATTTTTTTTTTTTAAAGTAGAAAGTAAAAGCAAGAGGGAATTGTGGCCTTATGTTAGGAGTTTTGTACATCTTGATACTTCCGTTATTTGAACAGATAGTGCGCCACAGTATAGGGCAGTAGAAAAAATTTTAAATCAAGCAGTACATAAGGTAACCAACCATTCTAAAGGGGAACTCGTTTCTAAGGAAGATAATAAAGATACAATTAATGACATAGAAAATGAAAATAAACAATTAAAAAACCTACTAAAAGTAAGAAGGCATAAGAATACACTTTTTCAATTTATGGCACTCTAGTTTTTTATCAACGTACACAACTGAATAAATTTTCATCAAATGGGGAGAAGATTTTTCAATTTTTAAATGATATTAAGAAAGTGTATCCAGGATCCCGGAAAGAAGGTTTAAAAATGCAAAAATTTATAATTCTGACAGTAAAATCAGAGATTATTGAAGGAGTTACTGCACGTTGTAGTAAGGATCCTGAAAGTGACATTGAATAATTTGATGATAGTGATTGGGAAGAGTTTTGAAATATTTTGGGGTGGGGGGTATAGTTTAGGTAATTTTGTATGAAGCAAGTGCTTTTGAGGTAGTTTTTTAAAAGGGAAAAGAAAATTTAAGTAGTTGTTTCGGTGAAGTATCATGTTGTTTTGTTTGTTTATAGAAGGTTTTTGTGATTTGAGTAATAAGTAATGTGAGTTAATATTTTCGATTGGGAAACGAATTCAAGTACCTTACAGCCAAAATTTCCCCCCCCCTTACAATTTATTGGAAGAGTGCAGTTATTGTGATTTGGATACATGAAGGTGAGTGAATATTTTATGTATCTGTTGTTTTGTAAAATAGTGTTTGATAGTGAAAAAACTTAGACAAAAAAATCGCCAAATTGTGGGTGTTGGCGACAAAAAAGTCGCCAAAAATAGCCAACATTCGCTAACGAAATTACTTCCAAAAGTAATTTTAAAAAGTTAATTTCTTTTTCTGAAAAAGTCTATAAGTATATTTTCCCCCCATATCTTCCTTTTTAAAGCAACCTATAAATATCTTTTCCCTATCTTCTTTTAAAGTGGATGGCAAATACAATGTTCAGATAAAATTTGTTTTTTTCAAACCTCCCTAAAAATTCTCAATAACACCAGATTTGGGGTATTTGAGAATAGCTCTTTCTACAGACTAGGGTTTGACTTTAGAATCCAATGGAGAAGTTGGAGAAAGAAAGACCTTAAGCTACATTTTTTTATTATTATAGCTTCTTAAAATAAATGCTTTTGGGGAAAAGTAAATGCCAGTATTTTAAACAACAAATTCACAGTAATTTAACAAAATTAAGAAAATTCTAATTTAAATCTTTTTTAAAGAAAATAACACTTTATTATGTAATTTGACATAGAAAAAGTTTAGAAAACTGTTACTTTTCAAGGCAAGATTAAAATAATACAAAACGGATATAAATTTTCACTGAAATTAAGCCTATATAGAATAGCTATTTTGTTGTGACAAAAAGAAAAATCAGGTACAAAATAGTAATACAATGAAGCACAAAATAATACAATCCTAGTATGTAAGAAATGAAAAATTTCATATCAACTAAAAAACTGATATGGTTTATTGAGTCTACAAATATTGGATACACTTAATAGTAGCTGGCATAACATTTTTAGGCATAATTTTTGGCCTAAAAGAAGGACACAATGATGTTAAGTTTGCCAGTTACACAAAAAAGGAACAAGTACGAGTTTAGGTTAAATACCCATGTACAAGTATTTTAACACTGGTTAGAATGATATCAATTTTTTTGACATCCAAAAATGCCATTTATAAATAAACCTACATTATAAATCTGCCAAAAAAATATTCCAGCTGCAGTGCTCCTTAGAAGAAAAATTATTTAGTGGATTTATACAAAAAAGAAAATAAATTACGTCAACAAACATGTACGTATTCTGTTTTCATTGCAGAAAGTATAAACTTTCTCAATGAGCAAAAATACGAATTTATTTCCCCCTTTAGCAAATTCACCAATCTAAGAAATGATTAGTGTGCGTTTTAAAGGGTGAGCTCTAAGGTGAAGTCAATATGAAATTTACTGTGAATTATACCTGTTCTAGAAATATCTCTAATTTAGTTACCATGAGTTGAGCACTGTTTATTATTTTCTTAGCTCAAAAATTTCCAGGCTATGCCAGCACATTAGATGACATTGCGATAAAATAAGAAAAATGCAACTCTCAGTACATGCAAATCAGCAGTGCAAAGGTATATAGAGGGTGGCGATAGAAAAACTGTGCCAATATATGACTTAAGCAGTCTGTTCAACCAATAGAGATGAAATTTCCGAGATAGTTATTTAGAGTTCTTCACTAAGTGAGAGGCAACTAAGTGGAGCTCATAGTTACAACTATAGGCAGAGAAAGTCAAAATTTTCAATCCCCTCCCCCATCGCAAAATGATCAGTGCACGATAAAACCTTGATGAAAACTAGAATGGTATGTGCATCACAAAAAACAGATGTGTTATTGCACAAGAACAAAAAAATAAAAAAAATCATGGCATGGCAGCTGGACTGCTTACCAAGTTTTGCTGTGTTTGTCTGCTAGCTAAGTGGCAATTGTCAACTGTTCCCATGCACTTATAACTGCATAGACAATTCGGGAATTTGCCCAAGGCCCCCAGATTTGTACAGCACCCAAATTCTTAAGAAAAAATTGTTTTATCCATACCAAGAGTTTGAGTTTTTCCCAGTGGTGGATTAAAAGCAAGCAGGGCACTAGGTATCATATATATGTGAGAGGCCTCGAGTTTGGTTTCAATTTTCCTGTTCAAAATCTGATGAATAAATTCTATTTTGCATACTTGTTTCCCCCCTTCTAGAGCAAATTTTGAAAGACCGTGGAACTGATTTTTGGTTATTCGTATTTGATACATTTTAAAGAATTGTATCGATATAATCATAGCTGCCAACTCTTCTGATTTTATTGGAAGATTTTCTACAACAATTTTCAAATACCGTATTTTCCTGCCTATTATCTGCGGGGGCGTATAATCCGCAGTCAAAACGTGAACTTCTATCGTTTCACATAGTACTCATCCAAATAAACGTACGGGGATGGCACTAGGTTCTGCACAGCCCACAGTGCATACACATTAAATATTTCTGGAAATAAATTATTTCTATTCATATTTTTAAAAACCATTCATTTTTCAGTTACATTTTCACATAAACAGCAAAAGAGAAGACCTTTGAAGTGTCCCTTTTTCAGGTTGGAATAAAAATATTAATTTTACATTAAATAGCTTATTTTCTAAACCTCAACCATCCCTCCTTACACAGGAAAAAAAAAAAAAAAACCACCTCAGCCACAGCGCAGGGCTCAGTACCCCCGTTAGCCCGTGCTTTGTGCCAGCCCTGTGCACGTACATTGTAAATATTATAGAGACATACATCAAAAGACAAAATAGAACTAATGAGTTTATTTCTCTTGAAAAGGGAAATTATCTTTATTGATTTTAACAGGACATGCCAGCTTTGTTTTTCTTATCTGCTCTGATGCTGTCAGGGAATTTTGCTTCCGTTTTAAAACGTGCTTTGTAATGACATCACGCTGTGCTTTTTCCCCCTGTGAGATCGTAAATATTGCACTTCGACAGCAGATTCTTCGACAGGCAGACTGATTTCTGCTTGAGGCCCCTTTTTAAGCAGAATGTTTGAAAGTATTTACAGTTTAGTAAAACTCAATATTTTAATGTTAATTAGAAGATGCATTTTGCTGGAGCCCTCTGTTTTGAATTTTGTTGCAAATTCGGTACTAAAAATTTTTCAGAAAAAAGAAAAAGAAAACAGATAATCCGCAGTAGCATATAATAATACGCATCTTAAAATTTTAAACTTTTTTACAGATCATCCGCGGTTTACAGGCTGGAAAATACGGTAGTTTTATTTTACATTAAAAATTTGGTCTTACTTTAATCTTAAATCGCAGAGTAAAAGTTAGAGGTGGAAAATCTTCCAATAAAATGGAAAGGAGTTGGCAGCTGTGATATGTTTTTTACTTATGTGCATGCTACATACCTAAATTTATACCCAGTTTAAATAGTTTTAAATTACACTGCCCCCACCCAAAAGAGTTCTCAACTTTGTTTTGTAAGATCTTAATGCAGTTTTTGGTATTTTATTATGCTATAAAACTTTTTCGGACTATATTCTATACACCGTGCTATTTACATATCAATGTTCGTGTTTATGTTTTATTTGGTGGTCATTCTGGCGTCATCGTGGGCGATGCACAGCTGAAGTGAAGTAACATGCCGGTGGTATTTTTGACTGGAAACCATAAAAAACGTGTATCGTCAGTTGGGGAATTTCAAATTGTTTCATGTTATGGATGAAAGGGAATGAAATATGTTATGTTATTGTATGAAAAGAAAGCGTGTGTGTGTTTATTAGAAATAGGGTGTGACTATAAAGCTAAATAAAAGAAAGCATGTTGGTTTTACGTTATCAGCCGGTGTGTGCATTTGTTAGAAATGTAGTGTCAATATAAAATTAAATAAAAGAAAGCATGCTGGTTTTATGTTATAAGCCAGTGGGTTTTAGGGACATTTCTGAGCGGTTAATTAAAAAAAAATAAAGGTAAGTGCTTTCTTTAAAAAAAAACCTTAAGCATTGCAAAGATTCATTAATGTGAATTTTAAATTGATATGTGATGTTATGTTTTTATAAGTGCTATTTATGTGCTATTCTAATCATACTGACTTTGGTGAAATCATACAAGCCGGCATAGGCGTAGAGTTATATGGGCCCGTGGGGCTCGAGCCCCCCCAATAAATTGTGAATAGGGGCTGAGCCCACCCAATAATTTATCACTAAATACAGAAAACTAATTTATACTAACATAAAAAAAAGTATTCACGCCATTTACAAATGTTTAAAAAAAAAAACCTTTACTTGTACTTTTAAAATTTTTCTTCTTTTGATTTCAATCATGATTTAGTATTTATTCATTGTGACGCCCTGTAACACAAAATGTTACTATAAGCTGCCCTCGCCAGGCTCTGGTTAATTAAAATCAGATTATGCAATGTAAAGTATGAAATGAAGAAAAGTTCAGATGTGTCTAAAATGCACTATCTCATCGAAAATGTTTTTTTTTTCCTCCTTTGGATTTTTTACTTTGCTTCTATTTTTAACTTAAAACATGGTTGGAAGATACTAACATGGATACTTACCTTACATTGGTGTAGAATTCTATGGACCCATAGAGATCGAGCGCCTCCAATAATTTACACTTATATATAGTAAGTCATAGCTGCCAACTACTACGGAATATAACTAACGACTTTTTGTAAACAGTATATTTTTTAATTATTTTTTTCAAAATAGTAACCAGCTCGCGTGAGCATCACAAAAATTTTGCTATATTTTAAGCCGAGAAATCATGTAGAAAAAAAATGGTTAATTATATTCCGTAGTAGTTGGCAACTATGGGTAAGTTATATGTACATGAATCAGTGGCGTAGCGAGACATTTTTCATGGAGGTGGGGGGGGGGGGTGGGGTAATGACTTTTGCAACTCACATATATGTATATACGCCACTGACGTGAATATATGTAGTTGTGGGGCCCGGCCCCCACAATAATTTTGAAAACTTTACGCTTATGCAAGCCGGTGCGTACCCCATGTAAACATGGCAACAGTCGCTGGAGCTTGGCAGCCGCCAAGCTCCAGCGACTGTCGCCAACCATATTCCATGATCAGCACATTAAAATTGCACATATATTCCACTAAAAATGAGCAACCAGTGGACTGTTTTTTAACTAAAAAAACCTCAGTGGATTCAGCAACCTAGTTGGAAAGCTATGTAAACTACGTAACCAGTGGACCGTTTTTAACTAAAAAAACAAAAGTGAATTAAGCAACCTAGTTGTACAGCTAATGTAAACTGGGCAAACACTGGCCCGTTTTCAACTCAAAAAAACATCGGTAGATTAAACAACCTAGTTGTACACCTCTTATAAAGTCAGTATGATTAGAATAGCACGTAAATAGCACTTACGAAAACATAAAACACATCGAATATCAATTTAAAATTCACATTAAAAACCTTAAACATTGCAAAGATTCGTTAAAAAAGAGCACTTACTTTTTTTTTTTTTTTTTTAAATAACCGCTCAGAAATGTCCCCAACACCCACGGGCTTATAACGTAACACCAGCATGCTTTCTTTTATTTAGCTCTATATTCACACCATATTTCTATCAAACACACACAAAAGAACGTTCCTTTTCCTTTCAAAACATAAAAAAACTCCATATTCCACACATAAATACTGACGACGAAATTCCTAGATACGCTTACTAACCTACGATAAAGAGTCCGCAAAACAGAATCAAAACCACAAGGAAAAACAAACATTAACTTAATCCACTTTATTACCAAACACAAACAAACAACTATCGTCATTTAATTAGCACTGAATGAAAATCCCATACTTCAAAACACCCCGTGTTTCTCTTTGGTTACTAGTCTAAACAATCACCGGCAGGGTACTTCACTCCAGCTGAGCATCGCCCATGACAGCACCAGAGCCAACGCCAAATCAATTTGTAAACAAAACATCAAAATGTAAACAGCACCATATATGGAATATAGTCCCTGACTTTATATGAGGTGTACAACTAGGTTGATTAATCCACCAATGTTTTTTTGAGTTGAAAACGGGCCAGTGTTTGACCAGTTTACATTAGCTGTGCAACTAGGTTGCTTAATCCACTGTAGTTTTTTTAGTTAAAACGGTCCGCTGCTCATTTTAAATTACCCGTTACTGAACTTGCAGACATTTTTTAGGTTAAATATGGATGGTGTATTTTATTTTAATGTTTTTGATAGTGGGATATATGTTCAATTTTTATGTGTCTTTGCTGATCATGCAAAATGGTTGGCGACAGTCGCTGGGGTTTGGCAACTGCCAAGCTCCAGCGACTGTCGCCGTGTTTACATGGGGTGTGCTCAGTCTTGTATGATTTTACCAACACGGTAAAATCAACCAAGATGGTGGGTGCCTCATGCAACACGGTGACAGTCGCTGGAGCTTGGCGGTTGCCAAACCCCAGCGACTGTCTCCAACCATTTTGCACTATCAGCAAAGCAAAGAATTTTAACACATTAAAATTGCACATGAGAATTCCACTAACAAAAACATTAAGACAAAATACACCGTCCTTATTAACCTAAAAAACATCTGATAATTCAGTAACAGGTAATTTAAAATGAGCATACAATGGACTGCTTTAAACTAAAAAAAAAACTACAGTGGATTAAGCAACCTAGTTGTACGGCTAATGTAAGCTGGACAAACACTGGTCCGTTTTCAACTCAAAAAAAAGCATCAGTGGATTAAACACCCTAGTTGTACACCTCATATAAAGTCTGTATGATTAGAATAGAACATAAATAGCACTAACGGAAACATAAAAACATTGAATATCAATTTAAAATTCATATTAAAAACCGGAACCATCGCGAAAACTCGTTAAAAAAAAGAGCACTTGCCTTTATTTTTTTTTTATAACCGCTCAGAAATGTCCCTAATATCTGATATGTTTAGCAGTTCTCGAAAATGTTTATGCAGAACTAGCAGTTAGAGCAAACGTACCTGTAACTCATGCGAAAGAAAAAGGCTTTTATTTTCATAATTTAAAAGTATTATTCATATTAAAGTTTAAAATAAGAACTAAAAAACACTGATAAATGACGTAACAATGGAACTTGGACTTGAAGGAACAACAAAAGACACAAAGAAGCTATGTTGCCGTTGCCATATTTAAAATAAAAGAAATGTGGCTGTGTTCAAAAGTAGCACGAGACGCTGATCGAGACTCAGGGGACTCGCGTGCAGTCTAAGCCTCTAAGGTACGGTGACCAAATGTCCCCATTTTCCGGGGACAGTCCCCATCTTCAGGACGTTTTTCAAATTGTTCCCAGAATGTAAAAATGGAACTGGAGACATTTTTTTAATTATTGCATTGTTTTTCAATTAAATTACTGTTAATTATTGCATTAATTATAAATGTCCGCAGTCTTGTTGTCAGAATCGGGGACATGTCCCCGATTCTGACAACAAAACTGGGGACAAGAATAAAAAATAAGTTTAAATTAATTTATACAAATGTAAATTTGAATTATTTTCATTGTTCATACTTTATAATTAAAAAAATTATTTAACTACTGATTTTTTTTTTATCCTTTGCAATTTTATTTTAAAACTACAAAAGTGTAAAAGATATAAGATTTTTGGGCCATAAAATCTGTAGGCCCTGGGCAGTTGCCCCGTTTGTCCTGCCGGTAATATGGCACTGGTTATAAAATAAAACACATCTTTTACGAACTTTCAGCAAATTTGAGAAACGCTAGAATATTAATGTCCATTCTCTTTCACAGATGACGCCATCACTGCACACTGCAAGCTAAAATCAAGCTAAAGTCAAGCTTGTATTAATACGTCAAACTCAAGGAAATGTCAAGCTTGATTTAAGCTTATGTGCTGTCTGGGAGAAGCCTCCAGAAAAGTCTATTTCACGAAGATTCTACATAAAGCGTTATTTTTGATTACGTCATAGAAGAGAAATGTTACGTTTTTATGTGTTTTTAATGCAGAAAAACCAACTTTCAGGCCCCATTGGGAAAATCGCGCCGCGAAATATCGCCAAATTAGGCGCCAAAAATAAGTCCCCAAAAGTGAAGAGATCGAGGCCTTAGGACCAATATTTCTCGAGATTTCTAGAAACCCCGTAGAAAAACATAGGGGAAACCGAAACCTCCGTATCTCCGGTTCTAGTGGACCGATTTTGATGCAACAAAAAGCAAAATTTAACTATTTGAAACGTAGAATACGAATTTTAAACTATTTTAAGCCCCAGGACAGCGGGTTGCCCCGAAAATTCGTAACATTGCCCCCTTCCCAAGGACTGCACGTCCCGGGCAGTACAATCCCTAGTTAGGAAGTCATACAAATTAGAGATGAGTTCTGGGTCATTTTTTGAAGCCCGAGCCCGAGAACTTTTAATCCGAGCCCGAGCAATATTATTTAAGTCGGAGCCCGAGCCCGAAATTTCAACTAAAGTTTAAAAAATAAATAGTTGCAAACTCTCAATGCACTTTCTAATTCTTTATATATATGTTTATCAAATAATATCAATCTCATGACTAACTAAGCAATAAAGCCGCCTTTCTGAAATACCCAAAGAACTTCACGCACCTTCTAGGTGCCCGTGCCGCTATTTTTTTTATAAGTACTTTTATTTTCCATAAGTACAAATTAGAGATGAGTTCGGGTTCATTTTTTGAAGCCCGAGCCCGAGAACTTTTAATCCGAGCCCGAGCAATATTATTTAAGTCGGAGCCCGAGCCCGAAATTTCAACTAAAGTTAAAAAAAATTCAACTACTTCATTGATAGAATACAATAAATTTTGCTGTTTTTGCAAATTAACGACAAATATAGTTGCAAACTCTCAATGCACTTTCTAATTCTTTATATATATGTTTATCAAATAATATTGATCTCATGACTAACTAAGCAATATAAGTCGCCTTTCTGAAATACCCAAAGAACTTCACGCACCTTCTAGGTGCCCATGCCGCTATTTTTTTTTTTTATAAGTACTTTTATTTTCCTCATGAATCACTTTTTAAAATCTGTTTCAAGGAGTATTTTCAATAAATGAGAAATTTTTCACGAGCCCGAGTCCGAACGCAATTGGCAATTACAAAGCCCGAGCCGGGCTCGTTCTCGGGCTGAGCCCGTCTCATTTCTAATACAAATATCTACAGTGTATAACCATTAACCAGAACTTAACAACATAATTTAAGTAAGTAATCAATAAACACAATAAGCAAATACACATTAAGAAATCATCATTAAGAAATGCAATTTCCAATGTTTTCATTACAACGTACATGTTCAACGTACATCATTAAGAAATGCAATTGTCAATGTTTTCGCCAAACTAATTTTATTTTCGCAATTTGCGACGTTGGCGATCGACAGCGCGACCTCTGCCCCCTCCCCCCCACACACACGCACAAAAAATGTTATATCGATTTTTATAAGCTATATTGCATTTTAGAGTTTTTGAGCTCTCAGTCACCCTCGAAAAAAATTCTTGGCTATGCTATTGGTTCCACAAAATTATTTTCTACAATGAACAGCAAATTAAAATGTCAATTTCATTGATTATAGTTATTGTTTCAAGAATATTTACTAAAGGATAAAATAGAAATGTCAGTAACATATACAACTTTGCTAAGTCTAACCATCTCCCATTTTACCCCACCTCAGGAAAAATAAAAATAAAAATAGAAATTATAATTTTATTATAATTTTTTTATATAATACAGTTCTTTTGAAGTCTCTCCACTTATATGTATCAAAATATAAATGCTTTATCTAATTTTAAGGAACGAAGAAGCAAGTTTTTCAATATCACTTGTCAACTGCCTGTTAACAAGTGATATTGAAAAACTTGCTTCTAGAGGCTGGGTTCTTCTGCCTAGGTTCTTGACAAGACGTTTTGCACACTTTAATGTTAATGACATATCCTAAAACTTCATTAGAAATATTTTTTATATTGTTAAAATATATCTCCATAGAAAAAAAATAATGAGACATCTAAATTTTTATGATGAAAAAAGGTATTTTTTAATATATATACCCATTTTCCCTCAATACCACCAATTTCCCCCACCTGACCCTACTGTTTCTCAGATTTAAAGTAGCAAAATTTGCTCCAATAATTTTAATGTTATTGATTAAAATTAGTAAAAAATGCTTTAATTATGGGAATAATTTTCCAATGTCATCCTTAAATGATTTTTTATGGATGTAGTAAATATGTAATTACTAAAGTACTTACGTATTATATTGTTGACCAATTGACCATTATTTTTTTCTTTCCATTCTGTTTGATTAAACACCATTAATGTTAAACAATTACGCAATTCTGTGTTACCGGTGTTGATAACCCTATTTCATTATATTAGATAGTTAAACATTATCATTTTTAAGGTCAGCAGTATAATACATACGTACCATTATTAATATGAAATATATTACCAGCAAGGCTAATTTTAAGATTTTTAAAATTTCTTTTATAATTGTTGTACGTAAAATTTCTGTTTTTTCCCTATGAATTGCTAAAAATCAAAAATTTTGGTACACTGTGTAAATCTACTGGATTTTCCCCCAATAATGTTGGCAGATACGACACTGATTACTAATTTTAGATTAAACTTCTTGAAAAATGAGCTTTCCTCTCATTTTCTCATGTTTTTATAAATTCGCTTTCTTGTCTGTTCAGTATCATAGCTGCCAACCTCCCCGAATTTTTCGGGAGATTTCCTACAACTAATTTTTACCTATCAATTCATACTTAATAAAACGCCAGAAATCTAATGCAAAATAAAGCTGTTTAAAAATTGTGTCGGGAAATCTCTCTATTCTAAAAAAAAGTAAAGGCCGCTGCCGATGCCGCTGTCAAAGCTTGTTGTCCTATCTCCTCCTAAACCGTAGGGATTTGAGTTTCGACTAAGGTACCCACAGATTCAAAAAATTTCGAGGAACCTGCTAAGCGGATTTAAATTTCGAAAATCGAATTATTTTAGAAGATATTAATAAAAAACTGAAAAAATAAACCGAATGGTTGCCAGATTTGGCATAAAATCATTCATTCCTTTGCAACAAAGCGTTTCCAAGTATCTAGAATCGCGTGACATTTACAAAGTTAACACAAAAAGCCTAATAACTTCTTCACCGTTTGAATGATCCGCTTGAAAATTTTCATGATCATGTATAAAAATATAGAAAACAATCTGCGCTTCTTTAAAAATCTGAAAATCTACCCGTTCCCTCCTTTTTAAGCGATTTTTCGCTATTTTCAGCACCATTTTATTTCCGAGAGTCAAAAAAGTAAATCATTTGCGTGACAAAATTACCCTTTTCAAGTGAATATGACGTCATACAATTGGGATTCAAATTCGTTTAAAAGAGATTTTCCAGATTACACAGTTTATTATCATTTTTTTTTCCCACAAATAAATCGTTTGCATGGACATGAGAATAGCTGTGTACACAAAACGAAATCTTTCGATTGCGAAAAGATTCCGCGAGTTTCCAGAACAGCATGAAATTTAATTTGGGTATCTCTCTATTCTAAAAAAAAGTAAAGACCGCTGGCGCTGTCAAAGCTTGTTGGCCTATTTCCTCCTAAACCGTGGGGATTTAAGTTTCAACTAAGGTGCCCACAGATTCGAAAAATTCCGAGGAACCTGATGAGTTAAGTTAAATTTCGAAAATCGAATTATTTTAGAAGATATTAATAAAAAACTGAAAAAATGAACAGAATGGTTGCCAGATTTGGCATAAAATCATTCATTCCTTTGCAACAAAGCGTTTCCAAGTATCTAGAATCGCATGAAATTTACAAACACAAGTTAGAATTACGCCCATTTTACGCAAAAATAAAAACTATATGAAATAAGTAACTCAAAATGTGTTACACAAAGTTGACAATTTTCAAATACTAAGTTCGCTTCGACAACAGGAATTTAGAATTAGCGATTATTCGTTTTTCCAAAACAGAATAACTAATATCTTGAAAATGAAAAATAATTAAAATGCAGATTATTTTAAAGTCGGTTCGGTCCAGCTGGATTATTTGCTACCAGTAGAAATATTTGGCGGCGTTAACTATGCCATTATAGCAGTTATACACTTTGGATATTTGCTAGCGCGACGAGATGATATAATTCGTGGTGCTATGTACGCCAATCTGCAAACGATTATGTAAATGAAAATATGGATAACGGTTTTCCGGTAACCTTAAATGAACAGTAATTATAGGTTGTGAACATGTGTAAATAGCCAAATAATGAAAAGTCGCCATTGGTGGCAAGCTATCCTATCTGTTCCGTAGCTTTTATTAACTTTACATGTACGCAAGTCGCCAAATAATGAAAAATCGCCATGGGTGGCAAATTCGCAAGGTGTCCAATAGGTTTTACATAATTAAAAATGCAGCTGAAACAGATGTTCTGATTTTATTTCGCCTTAGCTCCTAATTAATACAACTTCTGAATGGCAACATTAATTATCATCGTGTTTCTGAGCAGTGCAAATAAGTTCTCCAGCAATTATACGCGGAGTCCGCACTCCAGGAGGAGTATAGCTGAGGACCCGATCAACACGGATTCCTATAACAAAATATCTACCGTGCTAATGGACGGGGTCTACTGTACTGTGAAGTTTAAATTTTTATGTACCAATGAACATGCAAGAACCAAGCAATGTGTAGCTCAAAAACATTCTATCTGATCCAATCTTCGGGTTTTGTCTGTTGAAATTATGTCTTTTTTACGAATAAGCCTTATTAGGGGCGAAATGCTTCATACGAAAAGCGAGCGTAGCAGTCTGGGGGCCTTGGCCTCTAGTCTATCGAAAAAATCGGGAAGGTTGGCAGTTATGCAGTATATATTTTGAAATTGATTTTAAACTATAATCGTGAACTTTTAATAGCTATGAAAGAAAAATGCGGGGCACATGCAATTGATATATAGTAAGAACCAGTGGCACACCCAAGATTTTAGTTTAGGGGGGGGGTACAAATATTGCTCTATAGTGAGCTCTATTATACAAACAACTCTCTTATAACGTCAAAATATTCCGAATTACTTGACTTGCCCATAGAACACAAATTCACTATCACTGTAGCTCCTTATAGAATCATAAATAACTGTCTGATCTTTTCAGTGACGTTGTAATTGAGTTAAACTCTGTGTATTCATACACTAACTGCAAGTCTTTATTTAAAAACCAGCTTTTTTTTTTGCTTTTTTTTTTGTAAAAAATATTTTAGAAATAGTTTAAAGACAATTTTAAAAAATAAAATACTTTAACTCATTAGTGACAATTTTCAAATTTTAAAGCTTTTCACTTCTAACACTACACCTTTAAGGGCGGGGCTTTAGCCCCCATAGCCCCTTCCGTGGGTGCGCCTATGGTAAGGAGTATAGAGAGTAAATATATATAAAAGAAAATTCATGCAATAGTCAATATCATATGCAGTGTAATAGTGATTTAAGTGATTCATGCATGAATTATGTGTTACATACACCCCACTCTTTTCATTTTCACCCTTACAAGTAGTTTCTTAGCTATTAAAAATTCGCAATAAAATTTATAGGACAAAGTGTCCAGGGCTAAGATATATTATTTTATGCTTTTGAGTTGATTTTTAAAACATTGTGATTTGTATTTTTAAAGTGGCCTTAAAAAGGTGGTGTTCCAGGCAACTGAGTTGTTGGTATCTTGACACAGCATTTGCATTTGTGCTTGAATGTAATAATTTAGTGATTGTGTTGTGACATTTGCATTGTGTTAATGCATGTAGAAAAAAATAAAAAAAATAAATAATAGTAATTATTGATGATTATCAAACTTCATGTGTGACTGATGATCATCTAATCTAGTGATAAACATTCTACAATTCAATCTAGTAGTTTTAAGCTCAAATCCCAGTTAATATATACGAGTGACAATAATAGTTTGGAATGACATATAATTCAGGTTCACAATCTGATTTCTTTCCTTAAAAATAAATTTCAGTTTAAAAGATTTTTAAAAATTAGGCCATATAAAAATTTAGAATCTTTGTTACAGTTTTTAAAATGTAGCATAAATAAATTCGTAGTTTATTGCATTTTTAAAATTGTTTTTACTACTGATATTTGTTTTTAATATATACTGCATACATATTGTTATAGAGATCTCTGCTTGTTTCCTGGGTTCGTCGTTCTAAAGTCCAGTTGGTGTAGAAAGTTCTAGAAAAGTGTCCACTTGTCAGGATAGAACACAAACTTTATCGCTTCTAGAGCTTCGTCAAACAACCAGATGTATAAAATTCACAGGTACTAAAGGCCAGTAGCTTGTTTATAACAGTCCACTCAGTACCAAAGTTTTCACAAATTCTGTAATTCTCACAAAAAATAAAACACCCCCCCCCACAGGCAAAATTCAGTGGAAATATACAAGGGATATCGTACGCAATCCCTTAAGACACAGCAATGAATAATTTACACACAGCACTTTAAAAAAAAAGCTTCAAAAAGGCAAGCGAAAATACCACTTCTATAGCACAATACAATTCACAGCATACAGAGCAAAGCAGCGTACTCATCGGAAGCTGGATCCACACTGAATTGGGGAGTCTGTCATGCCGGTATTTATAGATGTCACAGAAGCTACAAGGAGCTTCTAGAAGAATGTATCTCTCGAAGATTCCTCATAAAGCGCGAATTTTGATTACGTCATAGAAGAGAAATATGTTGTTGTTGCTGATGCCCCCTGATTCCCCCCCCAGGTGGGGAGGCGATGGGCAGAGGGGGTGCACCTTCCATTTTTAGGGTCCCAGTGGGAGGAAGTACGATTTGGCACGCGCTCCCCTAATTTTGAACCCATTCCAGAGGAGGGACCAGCCTCCTGAAATCGGCACCCCCAGAGGTGTCATTTAACATCTTGGGGGACATTGGAGTCACGACGGATTTTACGTGCACCGCTCCCATTAGCGTACACGGTCCCACAGCAGTCGAGCCGAGAGGATGTCGACCCTCCCAAGCACTGGCCAAGCCGGATGCCGCTTCACTTGCCGCGCTCTTATGGGAACCGCGCTCTTATGGGCTCTTATGGGCTAAGTAAAACTCACCCTTCTTTACGAATTACATGTATTTACGAATAACATGTTTTTGATACACTGCTGGCCATCGTAAATGCAACACCCTGAAGGAAGCATGCAAATAATATGAAATTTACAACATGCATTAGCTGAGGTGAGATATGCAAATGATTAGAATTTCAGCGCAGACGCACATCAAGCGCGCCTGTGGCGCCACCTCAAAGCGCTATTTAAGGCTTGGAGATTTCGACGGTTTCAAGTACAGCAATTGTGTTTTTCTTGCTTTTTTTTAAAAAAAAAACGATAAATTATGCCTCGTAGGAAACGACGATCATCTTTTGATCAAGTATCCGAGTTTGACAGAGGAAGGATAGTGGCATACCGAGATTGTGGGTTATCTTTCAGGGAAATCGGTCGTCGTATTGGACGAAACCAAACAACTGTGATGCGGATATGTGATCGTTGGGTGCAGGAGGGTACGACGGACAGACGTGATCGACCGCATCGACCTCAGTGCACCACGTCACGTGATGACAGGCAGATTGTACGCATGGCAGTGACGGACCGCTCAGTCACATCATGAACCATATCACAGCAGATTCAGTCTGTAACGCATCATCCAGTGTCTGCGCGTACCATTCGACGTCGTTTACAGCAGAATGGTCTGTCCGCAAGACGTCCGTTGCTTTGTCTACCTCTGACGCGGAACCACAGACGTCTCCGCCGCCAATGGTGCGATGAAAGAAGGATGTGGACGACAGAATGGAATGAAATTCTCTTTACTGACGAGTCACGCTTCTGTATGCAACACCACGACGGTCGGATTCGAGTCTGGAGACACCGTGGAGAGAGGATGCTGAACAGCTGCATTATGCACCGTCACACTGGTCCTGCACCGGGTATTATGGTATGGGGCGGTATCGGATATCTCTCTCGCACTCCTCTAGTACGCATTGCCGGTACTTTAACCAGCCAGCGCTACATCTCCGAGGTGTTGGAGCCAGTTGTCCTTTCTTACCTTCAGGGCTTGCCAACAGCCATATTTCAGCAGGATAATGCACGGCCACACGTGGCACGCATTGTCCAAGGGTTCTTCGTCAATCACCAGATTGAATTGCTTCCCTGGCCGGCGCGCTCTCCGGATCTTTCGCCGATAGAAAACATGTGGTCCATGGTTGCTCAACGACTGACCCAGAGTTCATCCCCAGCTGTCACACCAGATCAACTTTGGCAACGTGTGGAAGCTGCTTGGTCTGCTGTACCCCAAGAACACATTCAAAGTCTCTTTGAATCAATGCCGAGGCGTGTGGCAGCTGTGATCTCCAACAACGGCGGCTACTCTGGGTACTGATTTTGGCAGGAACCACGCTTCATAGAATGCTGTAAATTTAATCATTTGTTACTTGGTCAACATGTTATCTACACAATAAATTTTGTTGTGATATCTCTTGTTTTTCTTGGTGTTGCAATTTGGGTGGCCAGCAGTGTAGTTGATTAATGGTAGAATTTTTATTTGTAATTTGTACGCTTACTGTGCTATGTTATTTATTTAAAAAAATAGGATCTTTTGCAAGGAAACATGGGAATTAAAAACTAAAAATATACATGAAATGGCTCGTGAATTGAAAATTTAAAGTAGTTTTGTACTTTTTTGATTATGTCAGCTTAATTAGAGTTTCAGCTGTGAAAATAAATTAAAATGAAATTCCTTTAATAAGTAGATTTTTAAAAATTTGCACTCAAATGTCAAATTTTGGGTTATTCAAGAAAAAAGTTTAAAATTGAATTTTCTCGAAAACTACTGATTTTCGGTCATACACATGACACATAGGGGTGAAAATTGTAGAATTTTGGCTCCTCCAGTTATGTCTTAAAAGGAATACATCGAGTAACCAGTAATCCTGTATATATTTCATAATTTAAGCCCTTTACTGTGGAATATATCTGAGAAGACGTTTAGTTGCTCGAACTGAGTTCTGGCGTCACATGCAAGGGATTAAAGATAGGATAACAAAGCTGACCATTTGTGTATTTTTAACGAAGAGTTATTTACTCATGTAGTCTAACAAATAAAGTTATGACAGGATTTTTCATTTAAGTATGCATTGAGTTGTCCGTTAAAATTTGTTCAAAATATAAATGTAGTTGTAAAGATTTTTAACTATTCAAAAATTATCCTCATCTAAATCTTGTAACCAACTATACTCACAAAATATCCATGTAAACAGAATCTTATAATTGTTGACCCGCAGTGTTCGAAATTAGGTCGTCAGCGGTAGTTAGTCGTATTTTGAAACTGTATATTTTGTTTTGAAGACCAGGATTTCAGAGTCAGGCGTCATTATTGACACCTATTATTTCCCGATATTGCGCTAGAGCACAAAGCCGAGCAAAGCGCCTGGCGGCCCTTTTAATGCTTTTAGTGCCCAACGCCCTTTTCTCTGCTCCTTGATGTTTGAGATTTTTATTCTTATTTGTCAACAGTGGCGTAGCCAAGGAGGGGAGGTTAGGGGTACAGACCCCACCCCACCCCGAAAGGAGAGAGACAGGAAAGATCTTATCTTTAGTTTTTTCAATTTATATATATATATATATATATATATATATATATATATATATATATATATATACATATATATATATGACATTCGAAGGGAACAATTTGATTACCACCCCCGAAAGAAAATCCTGGCTACGTCACTGTTTCGCAACAATCACCATTATTTCCCCTTCTACAAAGATAAATGCAGAGCAGTTTTAGCCGTTCTACGGCTCACAGCAAAAATAAAATTGATTAAAACGGGCCCCCTTCACAAAAATACGATCTGTTTCAAGAGCTCCTTTGTTATGATCAATTAATAAGTATAAAGCTAGGTAAGTGATAATAGGCTGAAACTATTTTCAGTAACAGCAATAAAAGCACAAATGTCAGACCACCGTACAATTTCACATGGAAACCTGGTGAGACCCTTTATTTAAGGTGCCATTTACGAGGTTTCATCTGATCAAAATTGGATGGCTTCAAAATCACCATCATATTGTAGAAAGCAAGGACGGATTCAAGGTGGGGGTGGTGTGCGTGTGTGTGTGTGGTGCGGGCAGTCGCCCCGAGAAGAAACAAAATAATGTAAAAGATCCTACTTTACTACCATAAAATGGATCTATATGTGAATCTTTCAACTAGCTGTCCCCCACCCACAAAATTGCATAAATCCGTCCATGGTAGAATATCAAATTAAATATTTCAGTATTCCACTCTCTTTCTTAAAATCTACTTTGACATAGTCTTGGTGTGTAGAAATGTGATGGGTCAAAAATAAGGACGCTCCAATTTCGAACACCGTTATAAATAAAATATGAAACTCTTGAGTCTAGCATACTTTCTGATAGAGACTTTTCTCCACAGTTGATAGTTATTCTGAAGCCGCTATTCATTCATAGTTATGTTTGTACTAGTAATTTTACTGCTTAATGTTTTGCTAAGAGACCCAAGTATAGTGTTATATTTAACCTGGGATAATGACTTGAAGTGTTATGGTTTTAGATAAAGCGATGTATCAGTATTTTTTAAAGTGCACTGTGAAAAATTTCAGAAATGTTACATATTCATTGCAGAAAAGTTTTCGACAATCTAGCGTAAATTACCAGTGCTTCTTTGGTACTCTCGAATTCGGAAACATAGCTCGCATTTCGATGTAAAATATTCACGGCTGCAAAAAAATCTTTAACTCGGACGTTTTGCACACGCGCTTTTAAATCCTTTAATGTTCCAGATTTGTTTGTTCTTTTTGATCAAAGAGGGCGCCATTAGAATTTCAATGAGTCGTTTTAGCGATAACATTAGCATTTCAGTAAGCTAAATTAACCGTTTGACTGCTATGCAGCGCTATTGCGCTTTTGGAATGTACACCCTCCAAAAGAAGCATTCGAGCAAGAGAGAAATTTCCTACGTTGGTTTCGTATATTAAAAATTATTTATCATAGAATATGAGTTAGGCTATGCATAAATATGACATTCCATATTTCTATTAAGCTGAGCGTTTTTCAAAAACTCAATTATTTTTCGCAAATCTAAAATAGGAAATTTCTCTCTTGCTCGAATACTTTTATTGGAGGGTGTATGAGGATTTTGATGGATAGCAGTCAAACGGTTAAGCATTATTCAGTGCAGTGGTTTAAATATTCAACTTCCAGCCAACGGTCTTCAGTTCGAAAACAACTTAGGGTAAATGAAATATCAATTGTGAGTGTTAAAATAGTAGTTCTGTAATATCTAACCAGGGGTCAATAATTCTAAAAGAGCTAGATATACGGCGAAATCAAAAATTGACAGGCAGTAATTTTTATGAAAATATTTCATACAGTGCGAAAAGGTTTCTGAATATGTTTACAAAATATACAGAAACGTTTGTGAATATTTTTCTGCAGTATGCAGAAACATTTCTGCAACTTTAAACTACAATTGCTGGCCCATAATTTGGAGTAACGTTTCGGAAATTTTCTTTACAGTGTGTGGTATCATATTTTAATCTTAACGCCATTTTTTTTGGAGTGTTTCACTATATAAAATATTTACTTTTTAGCTCGACTTTGTATCCTTAGCTCCCATCCATTCCCCCCCCCCCAAAAAAAAAAATAAATAAATAAATAAAATCCTGCGTACATCACTGAAGTTCATGTTGCCAACGGGCCCACAGAAACTTTTTCTTTGCTTCTCTTATCGGTGAAGTATCTCTACTTTCCGAAATCGCCATATACTAAAATAGCTTACATACCAA
Source organism: Cheiracanthium punctorium (assembly GCA_038373885.1). NCBI lineage: Eukaryota > Metazoa > Arthropoda > Arachnida > Araneae > Cheiracanthiidae > Cheiracanthium > Cheiracanthium punctorium. The sequence goes on along the minus strand of JAWZYV010011910.1, from coordinate 75,904 downwards.
GTACGTCTTTCAGACATTTCTAATCCATATTTCAGTTACAACGCCAGCTGCAGCTGTTTATGACCGCCTGTCTTTAATAACTGAAATAAACCTTTAATTGCATTTTTATCAGTTTATTGCTTTTTGAAATTTTATCACCTTTGAAATGCTAAGGCTTTGTCAAATGTTGATGAAATTATTTGACAATTTATTTTACCTCTACTTTATGATAAGTAGAAAAAACAAAAAAACAACTTTATACATTAAATGACAATAAACCTTATTTGACAAGTAAGGGATTCAAGCATTGAATTAGCCATTCAGCTATTTGCTGAAAAAAAAAAGCATTACTCATAATTTTTTTCACTTCCATAGTTGTATTTTTTTTCTCTGAAAACTAAAGCAATTAGTAAAAATCCAATTCTCAAATTCGTTCAAATTATTGCAATTTACAATATACATATGCATATATAAATCGAAGAAAAAATATTAAAAAAGAAGTAGCATTTTAAAATTAATAGCAAAATTGTGACTTTTATTTATTTATTTATTTTACATATTAGTTTAACTGTGTTCAACATTCACATTCTAATAACCAATTTCTTAAAAAAAAGTTAACAGTAAAAAAAGAAAAAAGAGAAAGGAAAATCACAAGTGCCAAGTTAATAAGGCTCTGTTCAGGTCCGTAGCTAGGGGTCGCTGAAGCCTGATCAACGCCCACTGCAAAAATTTGAGCTCTCCCTGGAAATCTCACAACTTTTCATTTTGTTTTTTATTTAAAGAAAAAAAAAAGTTTTTCTTTAATTTTTTGGTTGAAAAATCTGTTACATACATTCTTTATCAGGTCTTTATGATAAATTTGAAAAAAATACCTATCACGGTCACTTTGAATATTTTTAGGTTGGAGGGAGCGCGCATTTATTTTTAAGGAGGAGGGGTTCACCTCGGGGTTTGAAAGAGATTAGTACTGATTAGTACTAAAATAACAACAACAACAAGATAAAAAGTTCAATCTGCTATTATTAAAATGCTCACTATACTGGCTTTTTTAGGTAGCTCGAGGTCACACCTGCTCCTATATAGCGCCCATGGATGGGATCTGTACCATGCCGCATCGTTTACTACATCGCTTACATTTTTAGCACGAAATCAACTCTAAATTTCGTAATTGCATGTCTCACCTGAAGTTAGTTTCATGACTCACTTTACTTTCGTATAAATCAATGTGTTCAATCTATGGATCGTGACGTCATTATGTGTTAGGAATTTCTTTCATTTGAAAGGAGAGGCCGGAAAACTCAGGCTTTGAAATATTTTAGACCTGAAGTAATACAAAAAAGTTCAGTATGTTATAAAAATGCTCACAACACCCAAGGCTAAGTTTGGGGGCTCCAGCCTTTACCTACAACCCTACATGACTTCATTTGAGTTCGCAAAAATTATTTTATGGAAGCACAAGCTGGATTCAAAAATTATAAATAAATTTAATTTAATGCAAATACATGATTTACGAATCTTTTTGAGGAAAAAAAATATTTTTAAAATGAGAAGTATGTAATTATATTTACAGAATGCATTTTAATTTTAGAATTCCAATAAAATTGTTTAATTAAAAAAATTAATGAATAAAACCTCCTGTTTTATGAATCTCATATTTTTCTTTTTTTACTTTTTAATGTCTAGACACTTACAGACTTAGTTCAGACTTACCTTAGAAAGTTAGCGCAGAGGATAACAGAAATGAGGAATCAATAAAACTTCTCGGGAAATTCTTAGCATCCCAAAAAGATGATGCTAGAGCTGCTTAAAAAAAAAAAAATCACAATCCTCTATCAGGCTAATTTTGGATGACTAGGAGAATAAGTTAGGAGCAAGTTTTCGAATCAAAATTCGATGTTGGAAATAAAAGGAATGTTTTCTTTATCCCTAAAAACTAGCTACCTAGTGGCGGTTGCCGGGGAAACCGAACTCGCCATAAAAAGGCAAAGCGTGTTTCATTAATCTTGTAAGCTCGAATAATTAGCATCGCTCCGCTAATTTTCAACGGTGTTTAATCTTAAGGGCAGGCGTAAAATTAGACAACCGGGCTATGATTAAAGGGTGTTATGGCACAACACAGTGACACATAACTTTGCCGAGGTTTTAACTCCAGGCTTGCAAGTAATATTGCATTTTTCGTTCACAGCATGTTAATTAGCGAAGAGCATTCTGAGCAATTTGGAAGTTCTAAAATGCGTTATTACATATTAGTAGGCGTTTGAAATTGAGTTAAAATTGTTTGATGTGATTTGAAAAAAAGGAATCGTTGTATGTTTTAAACACGATGAAATCTCGATTATCTTGCGGAATTGAGTGGCACGCATAAATTCATGGATAATCCTTCCATATTTCACATTTAAATTTATATTGTTCAAATGCTTTCTAGAAACGTTTAGCCAGGTCGGATCTAGGACTAACCAGGTCTAGGACTAGCCAGGTCGGATAGTCGTCGATTGCCAAGGACCCCTGGCTCAAGGAAGCCCCAGCAAGGTCCCCCAAAATGAATATACTACTTTATAATTAGAGTTAACCCATGAATTTCAAACCGATGCCGAAGATTTTTAAATAATTCTAATAAAGTGTTTGGCTTATAAGGCGATGTGGGGATACATATCGTTTAACGCGATATATCGTTTTCTGCAGACGGCATTTTTAGGATATCTCGTAGATCTTGAATAGATAGAGAGTACAGTTTTCTTGAAAACGTTCCTTCGGTAATTCACATACCCACCTTATTGGTTTTGTAATGCAGGAAATGATACGTTTATATGTTAAGTATTTCTGACAAGTATGTTAAAAGTTACTAGAATGAACTTTTGGCATTGAGTCTAACAGAGATTTAGTAATAATAATAGAAAAATTTAACCCTTTAATGCGCAGTGTTCCCGATCTGGGAACACCAAACTCTGACGTTTTGACTGTTGCCAGTCACGAAGAATAGATTTGATTTCTATAAAAATAGTTGCGGGTGACATAGCTCCACGAGTATCCTTTACTTTTTAGCACGTCATTTCCCGTAAAAAAACTGTCACGGTTATTTTTAACAGCACTGACATCTGCTGAAAAAGGGCCGCCGTTGCCATCACTCGACTTAACTACCAGCAAGATGGCGGACGATCGAAACGTTCATCGCGTGCCACAGATATAGAGACCCTTTTTTGACGACAGCTGGCTATGCCACAGCCATTGCTGGTAGTTAAGTCGAGGGATGGCAACGGCTGCCCTTTTTTCAGCATTGGGAAAGGGTTGCGCCTCAAAGGGTTAAAAAAGTGTAGACGGAAGAGTTATGAAAAACAGCACTATGTTAAACAAAGCTTTTAATTACCTATCCATAATGATATACTATAATCATTTATGTTTGTTAAGTGGCGAATATCGTGATATTGGTTCATGAAGTATAGCACCGAGTATCGATACTATTTGAAATGTACCTTCCCCATTCCGGTGTGTGTATCGCAAAAGTGTGAAAATGGCAATTGCAACTTCTAACACCACCATCCGTTTAAATAATTACCGGCCAGATATCGGCACAAATGACCTAACAACTAGCGATAGCGAACTGTAAAACAAGGTTAGGAAGAGATTGAAAGAGAGCGATTCGTGACTATTCTTTTTTGCTGTTGTTGTTGGTCATAGCTTTCTCACGCCCCCGCAATAGGGTTAGAAAAGTTCTTTCTCGCGGCTGTTCCATTAAGACGGCAAAGAATTTCTTACCCACCTTTGAAAGTAGGATTCTTTGGGTGCTTCTGCAATTAAAAAAAAAACTTTCCGCGTTTCGGATTATGAGTGACTGTCTTTATTTTCCCTGTCTTAACGTTAATCGGTTCCTTTTTGGGTGCGTTTGCCTGAATAAAATAATCAGAATACTTCTTACAACCCTTATGTTTAGCAATTAATTTTTAAGGCTGCTAAAAAAGCAACATACGCAATAAATAAATTGCATTAGGGATTATACGGAACTGGAACAAATTCACATTATTTCTTCGCTACTGGGAACTCTTATAACGGTAACCACGAGAATATAAGTCCCGCAGTGGTCTGGGCGCTAAACTCCGTTCCCATAAGAACACGGCAAGTGAAGCAGCATCCGGCTTGGCCAGTGCTTGGGAGGGACTTCCCCCTCTCGGCTCGTCCGCTGTGGAACCGTGTACGCTAATGGGAGCTGGTGCACGTAAAATCCGTCGTGGCTCCAAAGTCCTCCAAGTTGTTAAACGATACCCAGAGGTATCGTTTAACAACTTGGAGAGGCCGATTTCAGGTGGTGGTTGGTCCCTTATCTGGAATCGGTTCAAAATTGGGGACCAACAAGTAGAAGTCCAACCCTCTCGGGGGCTCTGGCACCCCTCTTTCCATGGTCTATCCATGGACACGACGACAACAACAACAACAACAACGAGAATATAAGGGAAAATATTTGAACACCCAGTACTTTTCTAAATGGTTCGCACTTCACGCAGTTCTATTAAATCCATTCCTGTGTGAGCATTAGCACTAATTTCTTCAATTTTTGAACATATCAACGAGGAGAAATCTCCAACATTAACTGTATCAACAGCTGAAACATTTTCTAAGAAATTGTTTATTTTTTTTTTTTACTTATTATAATTGCATGTGCCCTATGTCACGATTGGTGACTCACCAATCACTTCTAAGCATTTCGTGGAAATGGAATGTATTATTTGTGAAATATTAGATATATAGATGAATTAATATTGATGTGCGATTTTTTTTGCCACGGCATTTTTTTTTTAAATTTTACTGATAGAAAATATGAATAGCGTTTGACTGAAGCTGTGTACGAGAATTTATTTCTATCTATTACATTAAAAAAAAAAGTCGGTTGATGGAGCCGCAAACATCAAATATGTTGAAAACTGCATTATTTGTCTAGAAAATGTTTTTACGCCAGAAAAGTTATTTTTTCTTACAACAACAACAAAAATCAAATCAAACCTTATTTGCTCTTGTATTCACTTCTATTTTAAGTGCGCACCTTTCAAAGAAGTATGCAAGTGTAAATAGAATTTTCAATCGTGGTTTCATACTTAAAATTCTCTTTTTTCTTTTTTTAATCAAAAGGCCTGGTCAGATGCCGACTAATTGACTCGACCGCTACGAGAGCCGGATATTTGGTCATTTCATTATGGGGTCTCCTACTAGGGAGGCCAACGCTGTCCCCTATCAGTGGTCTCCAAATTTTGAATGAATTCCAAATGAGAAACCAAGCACCTGGATTGACACCTCTCAGAGTTATAGTTTGAACATGAAGAGCATTGGAGCTACGACCGATTTTACGAGCACCAGCTCCCTTTAGTGTATACGGTGCCAAATCTGTCCAGTCGAGAGAGGTTTCACCATGGGTGTCGGCAGCATAGAGCAAGGGAGCATTTGTCCCTCCCTGGATTTTTGTATGCCGTTTTTTTCCTGCTTTTTTGTTCTTTCTAGCATGATAACCATATGTTAAAATAATAATCTTTGATCCCCAGGAAAATGTTCTCCCGACGCCCATTGTTGTCAGCCTCCCAAGCGTTAAACAAGGTCGAGGCTGCTTCGCTGTCGGTTTTCTTAGGGGAACCGAGTTTAACTGACTGGGCTGTTTTTCATAAAAAAGGAAATCGGTAGTAGACGATTTCTTCTTATATTTCTTTCAATCTTTTTTTAATTAATCATTTATATTATAATTACTTTTTTTTAATTAATCACACCTTAGAACTAAAAAGGAAATTGATTGCACTCGAATGCTTTTTTGAGATGGTGTATGAAATATTAGGTGACTTTTTCTTCTTTTCCTCAAATCTTTATGCTAATCATTGATTCACTTGAAGCTCCATTCAAAACCTGTAGAAAAGTAATATTAAAACAAAGATTCTATTATTTTTTCCTTTAAAACAAATCATGAAGGCACAGGTTAAGCGTTTTCCCTTTCCTTTTCAATTATAAAGTTCAAATTATTTTCCAGAATAGCGATTGACAAAACACCATTCAGCATTTATTAAAAATACGATATTATTCTGATTCGTAATTTTGAAACTAAGTTAGGAAACCAAGAAAAAAAAATGTATACTTGGCAGATATTATTTCTTATCCCTGATATAGTAGGGGAAAAAGTTACGTCATCGAGAAAATCTCATCTATGATGCTCTGAACTTCTAAACAACTATTTTCAGTATCATGCTTCGCTCTTCCAAGTGAATTATGATAAGCCTGGAAGAATCCGGGGCTAAATTCCACCCCAGACTAAAATTTAAAACGAAAAGGGGGCGAAGATCGATTAACGATAATTAACGCCATCAATCTTTGTAGCCTCTTTTGAAACCACCTTCCCCAACCCACAATCCTTCTGCGTTAATTACTTCCCATTAGTTGGGAGCGGGAATGTTAAATAGCTGATCGCAATACAACCCCCGCCCCCTCCTCATACTCTCCTCTTTTCATTATCATCAATGTTCATCAGTTTGGTATAGAGAAATTCAGCGGATTATTGGTCCGATGCCTGAAGTCTGAAATTCTAACGTCACTTTGCTACTGGAGATCCAGCTCTGCTTGCAATTACTAGAATTAACTTCAATGAAGTACCGATTCTCGAGTATACAATGTATATATATGTATGCGTGTGTAGAGTATGTATATATATATATATATATATATGATATAAAATAGCTTAACTTACGTAACATGGAATCCCAAGTGAAATATTGATTGAAAGCACTTAATAACAGATATAATACGTAACCATGAAATTATAAATGAAAAACCAGAGGCTATAAATAAATTTAAAACAGGGCCATCAAAGCCAAAAAAGTGGGAAAAACATGTCATGTGCAATCACGTGGGCTTAAGCCTAGCTTGATAAACTCATGCAAAGAAGTGGATATGGAGTGGAAAATTGAAATGGAGTACTCCATTATCAAGTACCTCCGTACTCACATTTCAATTAAATAAAAACAAAAATAGTTAGGTTTCTTCAGGTTACCTGACAAAAGAAGTCGCTTTACGTAACCTGGGGGTACGACCTAACTAAAAGAAAAAACAGACATGGATGCTATCCTAACATGAAGTATATATACACACATACATAGACAATGCGATTTTTCTATTTCCTCTCTCGAAATTCGACGTTGAAATAAAATAATGTTTTAAATTTTGTATTTAGTTGACAAATCAAGGCATAAACTTTAAACAAAATTTTAATTTTTTAACTTAGCTGGAAACAAACTGCTTACATTTTATGAAAATAAGTAATTTAATAAATAAAGGTGCAATCACTTTTTGAAATTTCAGTTAATTTAATGGTTTAAATAACTATCGTTACTGCACCTTTCATAATTTGTTGAAATGTCGAGATAAAGATTATTTATGTTGTTGATATTCATTTATCTTTGGGCTTGACGAAAATATCTGATGATTTACAGCGCATTTAAATTCATTGTTTATTAACACATTTGGCTGCAAAATAAACTCGTGGACGCGGAGGCACATTACAAATGGACATGTAACGTAAAACTAAGGATTCTGGCCTAGTTGTCAAGTTTGTCGTTTCCAGACTGAATGCTGTAGCATGAAAGAAGATGTTTTTTATATCTCTATGATCAAAAAATTATGGAAATCGATTTCAGTTCATAGAGTAGACTTAGTTGTGCACTGGCACAAAAAGTATTTGAGTGTAAGTCAGTAATTCACAGGCTTACCATAAACACAACCAGGCCACCGTACTTTGCCACAAACATTACTTGCTTCTTTCTAAACAAGTAGTTTGTTTTAAAGGAAAATCCAAATAATTTGCTGGATAGATAGCTCTTCATAAACCCCTCTTTTAAAGTCCATTTTTCAACACACACACACACACACAAAAAAAAAAAAAGGTTACTTAGTAAAGAATTAAGGAGCGTGCTTCAAACTTATAAACGGAAACATTTGAGCCAAAAATAAATAAATAAATAAAAAAATAATAATAAATAAAAAAAATAAATGAAAGATAAATAGGGGAAGTGCACCAGTAATTGACCCTTTAAGAGCAATATTAAGCATTAACTAGTAATTTCTAATTACTGAAACTTTCTAGAAGCAAAATTTTTGCTTTCAAAACTTAAATGAACTTTGAAAATTCATGTAGGGTATTTTTTCTATATTTTATATGTTGGCATGGTGGCGATACCAATAATTGGCGCTAAGAAGAAAATTTTGGCTCTAGTGATTGATACTAACTGCACCAGTAATTGACACCTGAGGAATGCGTAGAAAAACATGCTGATTTATTTTAATGAAGTGACGTAAAAATGAATAAAATGATTCAAGAAAAATGAATGAAATTTGGTGACATGATAGGTGGTCAATCAACTTAAACTATAGGCGTCGAATTAAAAAAAAAAAAAAAAAGAAGAAATGAACAGATTTTGAGATTTTGCGATAATGGTTTCAAAATGCGTAAATATTTGTTCTTGCATGACCATGACGTAATAATGACTAAGACGAATGAAATTAAATTTGGTGACATGCTAGTTGATTACTAGTTGAATTAAAAAAAAAAATGATTACATTTTGAGATTTTGCAAATATTGTTTCAAAATGCGTAATTGTTTGTTCGAACCTCGCGTAATAATGACTAAGGCGGATGAAACGAAATTTCATGCCATGATAGGCTGTTACTCAACTTAAACTATAGGCTGTCACTCAACTTAAACTATATTTAAAAAAAAAATTGATTAGATTTTGAAAATTTCCGAAAATCGTTTCAGACTGCTATATTTGTTCGCACATCACGTAAAAACAACTAACGCGAACTAAATGAAATTTGGTGGCATGGTAGGCGGTCACTCAAACTATAGGCAGCAAATTTTTAGAAAAGTTTTATTAGATTTAGAGATTTTTCGAAAACCTTTTTAAAACGTATAAACTTTTGTTCGCACATCATCTAAGAACAGCTAAAGCGAATGAAAGGAAATTTGACATGATAGGTGAACTGAACATGCAACTTAACCCCTTAAGCCTCGCTCCCGCCAAAATCACGGGCTAAGCTTTCTCCCTCTATTTCTTGTGCCCGTCATGTTTACGGGCAATCGTGTTCAAATGTTATGCGCCAGAAAGTTGAGAGCATTTCAATTCTGATGCGCGTATTTTTTTTTTTCATTTTACACAGCAGATGACCAGACTATTCTTAACTTAATTCGGCGATAGCTTATTTTTAAATAGATGGTAGCAGTACTGAAATACGCGTATTTGTGATCTACATTGTGCAATCTTAAGTTCACTTTTTTTTTACTTATGTTCAAAGAAAACTTTAGAAACTCCATATTCTACCGATGTGACTCCTTGTGACTACTTTCTGTAAGGCACATTGAAAGATACTTTCTATCAGAACCATCGAAACACGCTGGATGAGCTTTAGTCGTCGATTTGTGTGGTAAGTGAATCCATTTCCGTTATGACATGCCGGGCTGTGATGACAAACTTAATTATTCGTTTGAGAGACCTTTATGTCGAACGGTGGGCATTTTGAGATTATATTGTTGTGGATTCTTGCAGAGAATGAGTTTATATTTATACTAGCTGAAGTACCCGTCGTTGACGAGTTTTGACATGCAGATCTTCTAAAAGCAGAGGACTTACGTCAGCATGTAGGAGTACTCAGATGAATGTAGGCCCTCTGTTGAAGAATTTTTAAACAGCGCAGTCCATAAGTTTTTATGTTTCAACTTAAAATATTACACGTTTAGAGAGTCACTAAGCAACATCACTTCATTCGCCTTAGTAGAAAATCTGTGTACGCGAACGAATCTGTTAGCAGCTATTGTAAATAATGTTTCTCAAACTCTCAAAATCTAATCAACATTTTTGAAAAATTTGAAGCCTAGAATTTAAGTTGAGTGACAACCATCATGGGCACCGGCAAATTTAGTTCACTATATCCGAAGTTCACTATAAGCGAAGTGTCCCCCATATGTGCAAGGAATGCATTATATACATAAGTGCAAGGAATGCATTATATACAGTGTTTTATAGCCGCACTGAATATTTGTGTAAATCAAACATAATTAATTGTATTTATGTCTTATTACTCCTAAGTGCTACAATTATTTGGGAGACTGCATTCAATTAGCCGGACAGTGCTATAGCCAATCAAGCAATAGCGAGCAGTGGCAATCCTTAACCTGTGCTATGCACCGGGAATGGAATCTGCAATCGTTCCAGGACGAGAGATATGTCCGTTTTTGTTTACCATGAAATGTACCCTACTTTTTGTTAAGTGCTTAGTTGCCGAAAAATGCCATTGATTCTAACCGAATAAGAATTTAACCCCCTCTTTTAGACGTCCCCGGACAGCAAGCGTGAATACAATTAGGAGGGACACAGTTGATCAATCGGATTGAAGCGCTTGTGGTCTTTTCTTTCTGGTCAAGAATGAGAATGAAAAAAGTTGCATGTATCTTTTAAAAATTCTCATTGCTACCTTCTTCATTGTGGATGTATGAGTGCCACGGGCTTTCATGCAGAGTGGAAAAGATGAGAATATCTTTTAAGCACTGGGGGTATCAGACAAAAGGAGTACGGGTAGGAATACACCACAAGACTTGGGCTATTTTGCAAGGGAATTGAAGAGCTAAAGATTAGTAAGCATCACTGCAATACATACATTCCTGGTTTCACAGCGGTCAAGAGTCTAAAAGCCCTTTCTATTATTCAGCTCTCCCCCTCGCCATGTTAGCCCACAGACCTCACCTAGCCACTGACAATTCCCCTGTATTTCGGAACAGATGCTTGATAATTTCTTTGTGTATTTATCGAATACAATATAGACAACCTTTGAGAATGTAGACATCGAAAAACTTCTTCTCTGCCATTTCCAGAATTTTCTCCGCCATTTTCAGTTTTTAGGTTCACTATAACCGAAGTCATGTTCACTAAAACCGAAAAACGCTATGCACATTTCTAATGGAAGAGAATCGGGACTAACGATTTGCGTCCACTATAGCCGAACGTGCACTATATCCGGGTTCACTATAACCGGAGTTGACTGTATACCATTTGCTGCATTATTCTATTGACCACTGTTTTTGAGATTTTTAATTTTGAAATCAGGGTGTTATTTGCTGGACACCCTGTGTAAACCACTAAGGGAATGAAATAAAACTTAAACTATAGACGTCAAAATACTTCAAATGTTTAACAGATTTTGAGATTTTGTGACAATTGAAAAAATGTTTGTTTCATTCGTGAAGAATGGTAATGAAATTTGAATTTATGTGGCAAGTTAATTTAAACTGTAGATGTCAAATTTGTTTTAATATTTCACAGATAAAGAGATTTTCCGAAAATTGCGTAAATGTTTGTTCTAGAATCCCTCAAAAAAGGCTTTAGAGAATAGAAGGAAATTTAGTAGCATGATGATCAATAACGACTAAAAGATAAATGCCATTAAAAATTTTTTTTGAATAAATTTTAAGGCTGCAAAAGTTGCATTTAAAAAAAAAAATGGAATCACTATAGCGCGTTTGAAGTTAATTTGTTAGTTATCTATTTAATTAAAAAAAAATTCGTCGATTTTTAAAAAATGTTTATTTGCCTTTTTAGATTTTTTAAAATCTATGCAAAGTTTTCTGGAGGCATAATATTAAAATACGTGTAGTGAATCAAACAAAATTTTGTTACAGGCGAGGAACGACCTCTTGACATTAAAAGCTCTTTTTATTAAAATAAAACGTTAATTTTGAAAATAAAATGTTTTCTCTATTGACGATCCCACTAAGCACTTAGTTACTCTCTGACCTGTAATCTTTTAACAATAAACACAAGTTTTAACTTTGCTTTCTATACTTTTGCCAATATGCTATTGCCATTCTTTGTACTCCTACAATTCTGACAAAAATTCAGACTTTATGAAAATCTGAATCACATATTAATCCATCAATGACATGTACTCCAGCTAGTTATCTGATACAATTCAATTTAAATTAATTTCTACAAAAAAAAAAAGTTTCAAATTGAAGCAGGTTGGCAATGAGCTTATCTTAATTTCAGCATTAAGCCTGCTACTGAGAATCAGATTTTTTTTTTTGCTCTGAGTTTAAAATCTCAATTTTTGATACCTAGAGCCCATGGAGGTAGGAAAATGCTCCATAAAATTGAAAATAAATCTCTAAATTGTCACTAGATAACACCGTTTGATAAAAGTTTTGAAACAAAAGCTTATTATAATAAATTATATCTCGTAAAGTTTTAGATACTGATGCACCTAACCTAGTCCTTTTTCCTATCTCATTTTGCATATTTTGTCAGGTTACATTCCCCACTTAACTGTAGATAAAGAATTAAAGCATGTTACCAAATTTTTGGGACGCCCTGTACATTGAAAAATTATCAAAGATAAATCTTTTGAATAGCTATTAACTGCATTTCCTAAAAATTTTATGGAATTATCATAATCTTGACCGGAGCACCAATAATTAACGTAAGTGTCAATTACTGGTGAAATCCATTTTTCTAACCCAGTAATTGACACCCCATCTTCAATAAATAACCAAATTTATATATTAAAAATAAACTGCACAGACTTATTTTATGTACTATCATCTCATACAATTCAGTTTATTTTGATTTTTAAAAAGAAATATGCTTCAAAGAGAAACAGGTTAATTATGAACGAATCATAATTTCAGGATTAAGCCACCTACTGAGAATCAGACTTCTTTTAGCACTGAGTTTTAAATCTCAGTTTCTGATACCTAGAGCCCTCTAAAGGTTAAAAAAAATGTATGAAATAAGATGTTAAGATTTAGTTATGTGAAGACAAATAACTAAATTGGTACTAGATAGCACCATAAAAGCTTACTTTGTTAAATTATCTGTCAATATGTCAATTACTGGTGCATCCATCCTAAAATAAATCTGAAAACTGGAACTTTTAAATGAGCAACAAATATTTTTTCTCAACTGTTCGGGGAACTGAGATACATTTTCGCTTCGAAAATCACAAATTAATTAAAGACCCTCTTTAAACTAATTCAAGTCCCTCCGCGGCAACGGAGAGACTCCTTTTCCTTTCTTCCTTTTTTTAAAAACTTATTTTGTGCGAACGAAAGAAGGCTATTTGAAAGACGTTCGGAATACATTTTGCTTGTAGTAATGTTTTACAAGGTGCAGGCTTAAAATGATCAGCATACTTGCCCTCCTTTTTCGGAATGTACAGGTCGCTCTATTCAAAAGCAAACTACTCTCAATCTTTCATTTTATTTTCTTTCTGATTACCAGATGAGCATAACAAGTGATAAGTTCTGTTGAATTTGAGCTCAGCTTATTAGTGCATTCCATTTTAAAGCTTAACACAAGATTCATCTGAAAATAGCTCTTTCCGTTTCGTACTTACTTTTAAAAAATTAATAAGTGATTATTATAGCATTAAACGAAAATTCGTATCGTAAAGTTAATGTATTTTCAAAAATTTGTGACTGGTTATAATAAACACCGACCTAATACATTAGTCGTGGCTGACGAGAAAGACAGGCTGCGGTGCTGACATCTGGTCACACCCCTTTTGCGCTCGCAGAGTCATGTGACTCAGGGGGTGTGGCCATCTTGGTCCGAGATAGCCACGGCAAAATGGCCACACCCCCTAGGTCGCGTGACTCTTCGAGAGCAAAAGGGGTGCGACCAAATGTCAGCATCGCAGCCTGTCTTCCCGTTAGCCACATTAGTTACATGATGTATATAGGCATGAAGGGGTTGCCAGATTGGCTTTTTTAAGTCCAAATTTGATGAATTTGTCCTTAAGAAAGCGAATCTAGCAACCCTGCTCTCATGAATTAGGCCTTAAAAAAGCCAATCTGGAAACTGATAGGCAATGTTAAAAAAAAAAAAAAAAGAGTTGACTATAGCCAATATACACTAATGTCATCGTTTTAATATTCTTGAGAAAATTAAACTTTTTTAATTTTTGTAAAAACTGCTTTGTAAGATATAATATTCTAGAATATTATCTCTGGCAAAGAATATTATCTCTGATTCCTAATACTTATAATGAGTGAAGTATTAGAATTCAAAGATGGAAAGCACTAATCTAATTCTTGTGAAGGAAAAAAAAAATTTGAACCGCTTATTACAAACTATAGATTAAATCAACAACGGTTTTTTTCAACAGGGTTACAGCTTAAAAAGTTTTGAAACTCAGGGATTTAAGCTTTAAAATACACAACTTCATATATTCAGCTTTTCTTTCAGATGATCTTTAAAACCCTTTTATTCTCCTCCATTTGTTGTTCCCCAATCCGTTCTCTCTTCAGGCAAACCACATACTGAATCACCATTACACAACAAGGGACTAATGCACAAATAAATTATATTACTGATGAACATATTTAGAGAGGAATATAAATTTAAAGTACTTCTCCTTACTGCCGTTTGCAGTAATGGGATGTTCGAATTCTCGAATTATTCCCACGTGAAATCGTTTGGTAAATAGTTATTGAATGTGAACTGAAACTTAATGGGTACTTAGAAAGGCTTTGTTAAATGCTGCTTCCCTTGTATAGACATGGAACGTAAATGGAGCAAATATAGTGCTGTTTCTACAAGCATTAAGTTTGATTTCTTAGACTAGTCGAAAAAAAAAAAGGTTATCTTAAAATACATAACCTCCTTTTAAAGTTTTGGTTGGATTATGATGTTCTAAGTGTTTCTCAGTTCAAGATACGAATTATGTTAATGAGTGTGGCTATACCTAGTATTTTTCATTATACTGTAGTTATATTTCATTTCGGGGATGTAATTTCAATTTATTAAATATGTGATAAAATACTGGTATTACAGAGTCCAAAGCTTATAAAATAAATATAAGGTGAACAGGAATTTAATGTCATTTTTTTTCGTATGTCAAAATTCTGCCTAGCCAAAACTACTGAAGCTAATACACTGCTCAAAACAATTAAAGGATATTGTAAGTTTTATATAAAATAAAGATATAAGCGAAATTTTTTTTTGCCGAAAATGGAAGAAGAGAATCACAAATGCAAATTTTTCTGATTTTCAAACTGTGGAGTTACTGTGTTACTGTGGAGACTAATTTTGAGTTTGATGTCAAAAACGTCGCTTCAGCGGCAGCGAATGAAATTGGACTTTCAACTGAATAAAAGACAATGAAGACAAGGATGATCGGCAATCAGTGACTGCTTTGTTTCGATGAGTACGATGTCTCAGCGAAGTCATTTAACCGATTCAGAAGCTTGGAGAGTTGTCGGTAGGTTAGAAGGGGGCCAAACTCAAGCCGAAGTAGCGCAAGCCATTGGAGTGTCACAAAGTGTGATTTCCAGGATCTGGAACCGGTTTTTGGCGGCTGGAAGTGCAGGCCAAAGCACTTCCAGCACAAAGGAAGACCAGGGCAAGGTCGTAGACGGGCAACAACGTCCAATGAAGATCGTTATTTAGTGTTAACGGCTCGGAGACACCGGAATATGAACGCTACTCTTCTCCAACAACACTCTTCGCTCGGCTACTGGCACCACGGTTTCAATTCAGACTGTCCGAAACCGGCTCCATGGTGTAGGTCTGTATGCTCGCCGACCTATGGTATGTGTTAGACTAACATCAAGGCATCGTCGCGACCGCAGAGAGTGGGCAACAGAGCATGTGAACTGGAGGAGAAATGAATGGAGCAATGTTCTTTTTTCTGACGAGTCCCGTTTTTCAGTTCATCCTGATAATAGGCGTATTTTCATCTGGAGGGACCGTGGCAGTAGGAATAATCCTGCGTTCGTGCACGAAAGTGTCAGCTTTGGCGGTGGGGGAGTGTTGGTGTATGGTGGCATCTCCATTTACGGGCGCACAGACCTCTACATCATTCGAGATGGACCTCTGACTGGTCGCCGATATAGGGGTGAGATCCTCAGACCTATTATAGTCCCTTACGCTGCAGCAATCGGAGATGACTTCATTTTAATGGACGACAACTGCAGGCCACATCGTGCTAACCTGGTGGAGGATTTCCTTTTCGAGGAAGGAATCGTACGAATGGAATGGCCAGCGTGTTCTCCAGACATGAATCCAATAGAGCATGTTTGGGACGCTCTAGGAAGACGAGTTGCTGGCCGCCAACCACCCCCACAAACTCTCCAAGAACTGGAAAGAGCTCTTCTGGAAGAGTGGGAGAGAATACACCAACTCGTGATTAATAGCCTCATTGACTCCATGCCTCAAAGGTGTTCAATGTTGCTGGCTGTCCGTGGGAACCATACCCCCTACTGAAAATGATTTCCTATGAAGAAAACACCTTTTCTTATTCTTTTTTTCTCATATGTACAAACTGTGTATTTTTCCTTTTCTACACAAATGCGCAATAAAATGCATTTTTTTCTGCCAAACATGTGCAATTTATTCTCATATAACCTACTACGTCTGTCGACCATGTATCAATCAGCTAAAAAGTTTCCCAGCCACAAGATCCACCTAAAACCGCAATATCCTTTAATTGTTTTGAGCAGTGTAATACGAAATTTGGCACGCATGTGAGTATTTTTTTTTCCCGTTGGTGTTAGACTGGAGAGCATTTCCCAAAATTCTTAACTTATGAGGAATAGGAGGCCAAAACGTTCTTTTAATATATTCTGCGTGACCTCAAAGACGAAAAGAGATAGCCATAAAATTCTTGCTGCAAAATACAACACTCGCGAATTGATTTCAGAACATTTCGAATATAATCCTCCAAGGAGGGTAGACGTGAAAAATGCTGGAGGGTGGTCATTTTTCTTGAAAGAAAAAAAAATTTATCCATAAAATTCTTGCTTTAAAATTTAAGAAACATGAGTCCTATGCTTAGGCACAGCCTGTTTGTCATTCAATATTTGTTGAAAATTTATTTGTTTGAATTTAATGTAAAAAAAGGGCATTACTTTCCGGTAGACCTAATATTAGAAATGGGTTTTAGTGAAAGAAATACAATTACAAATAATACAAATGATTTATTTTTTAATGTGACTTAATTACCTATAAGTTTCAGTATTTTCTAATGAAAATTAATAAAAAACACCCTATGATCTAGTCCAAAATAAAGACGGTTTGCTAAGTAAAACTGCTAATTAAGAATAAATAATTTTTAACATATACAGTTTGTTTTTTCATTATATAACTGTCAGAATAGGCACCTCCTGTTAACAAACTATCAGTCATTTGTTGTATTCATGAAATTCGCTAATTAAACCCATTTTCCAACTTTCAACAACCTTATGCTTAAATCCAAAGGGTGTGTACATATATTTAAATCATTGTCACATGAATACATTTTGCGAAATTTGTGTACTTCACGAAAAAAGATCTCGTACGGAAGATACAAATAGTCAATTTTTATTTTTCATGTTGTAATATGTCCTTTACAGATTATACCAGATGAGATATTCTAGTTTAATAAAAGCATATATGGCCTGTGGAAGTAGATTTAAACACACTTAAATGACATTCTTTCATCTACGTTCACCGGAGAAACTCCTGTGGAATTTAGAGTTAAAATTACTTCACCAAAGAATTAACGAAAATTACACGCATATTTAATAGCAATTTTAATTTTCACAATTTACTTAAAAATGTTATCGTTCAAAATATTTCAAGCATAGTTGCTTAGACACAGATGTAAGAGTGCAGAATGCTTGAACCAAACAATTTTAAGACAGCTTAAGCACGCATATTTAAAGTATGTTGAAGAATATAAAACCTTTGGAAGTGTATAATTTTAGTTTCTATCTGTCAAAGAATTATTATATAGAAGTACTTTACATAAAACAAAACTTACTTTTTTCTTAAATTCAAAGGACGTTGCGTATAATACACTCGTTAAATTATGCCTTGAAATTCGATGATCTCGTAATAACAGTGAACAAATTCTTAAAGTTCAACGTACTGTATATATATTCAATTTTCTTATTAATAATTTCCGATAAGATAGAGTTTATTTTATTTTTTGTGCAGAATTTTAATTACATTTTGCCACAAATCTTTTACAATGATGGTGTTTTTATATTTGATAAATTTGACTAGAATTGCAGCCGTATATTTTTCATTATTTAAAATTAGTTCTAACAACTATACAATGGTGTTGCCAAAACCTGTGTCTGGAATAATTGTTAAAAATTCATTTACAAAAATTTGGAGAAATTTTCCTAAAATGAGCAGACAGAAATCAAAACTTAAAATGTCGGTTTATGAGTAGGAACGTGGAATTATACATTTGAAACATACAACAGATATGAGAAGGGCTGCGAAGACATAATAAATATACTCAGGCTCAATATAAAATATGATTCTATGATGATTGATGATGACGATTGTAATATGATTCTAAAACACCTTCTAATTTCGATTTTTGCTCTGACTACGTTTCTGATTCCATCTCTCAAAATTTGTCAAGAGTTCCAATCTGAGTGAGATATACTTGTATAATCTAAAATACACGACATGAGTGTTATGGTTTTTGACTGAACTTGTGCACTCACTAATTTTATTAGTGAATTAGGTAAAAAATCCTTTCATTTGCCCGTTCTGTGCAACCGGATTGGTTCTCTGGCGAAATTTACAAGAATTCTTGTAGAGCAGGTAACACTGAAGATTAAAATGAGTATCTTTCTTATTGTTTTGTTAGGTCCTTGTACGAATATGAAACAATACGTTGTATCACAAGGCTCAGTACAATGCACAATTTGTGGGATCTCTTCAGACATGACACATTTTGTCCACAGTTAAGCCTCTCTATCTCGAATCTCACGGGACAGGAAAAAAAATTGAGATAAAAAGGTTTAAAATACGTATATTTTTCATATTAATAATTTCCGCTAAGATAGAGTTTATTTTATTTTTTTGTGCAGAATTCTAATTACATTTTGCCACAAATCTTTTACAATGATGGTGTAATTAAAAAATTAAAAAACGTTTTAGTTGCTTTTATTGTAACAAAATACAGTGGTATGATAGCAGATTGTTTGTCAGATCGCAGATATAAGGGAGAGTCCGGCAGACCCGTATCGGGGCCATCGTGATTCTAACGGGCCTGCTTGTGCACTCCGAAAGAGGCTACGGACGTTTCCTCATTGGTTAGATTCGACCGTTAGATGACGTATCTAAATGTTGGAACCAATAAGTGAGCATCCGTAGGCCTCTTTGGATTACTCATCGGAGTGCACAAGCAGGAACGGTAGAATCACGATGCCCCCACCCGGATGGTGGGTAGCCTCGTCCACTATCATTTCTGAGCAACCACGAACACATAGATAACCGATACTTTAAATCGAATATTTGAACTAGTAGTGGCGCAAGTACTGAGCGCACAACGAGTGCCATTCTTTTGTTCTTTGCATTGATTTTTGCACGCACCGTTTACTTTTTGAATGCCGTTATTGTATATTAAATGCAAGTACTTCATCGTCATTTATTGAATATGCTGTACGGTAATAGTTGTAGTTTGTGAGTAGGTTATTAATTGTCGTGTGATTTGTAGAAATTAATGCGTCAAATGAAAACAGATCTGAAAGATTGAGTAAAACCAGACACAATTTTTTCGGGTACCCACGGACACCTTTGGGCGGCTAGATTCAGATATGCTGGGAAATTTATACTTTTGATTCAAATATTTTCAGTAAATTGGATTTTTGCCACTTGCGATGACCAGTTTTGCCAAAGAGTCGGTCTCGACTCAAAACCTACCATGCAATACCAAAGCCACGGATATCTAATAACGTATCCATGAGCCAGTGAAAATTCAGACCATCATCTACTCACTATACATCAATTGCTAAAGCAGTTGTCCTCTCTCCCTAATGCATCTTAGAAACACATTTTGACGCTTTCACGAAAATCACAGAAAAGCGAGATTCTCACATTGTCACCCTTTAAAATATCGTTGGTAGAAAAAAAAACAAGGCTGCAATTTATGAAGGCAAAGCACCAACGGCAACAAAGAAAAAATTTAAACAAGGAAGAACATCCAAAATTTAACAAGGGAACAGGAAACAGAGTGCATAATTTTCAGCGGAACCTTCAAAGAAGACCAGATTCAATGTCAGAGATGTAAAGGCTGGGCACACGCCTGTGTAGACATAGGTCCTTGGCAGCTTTACTACTATTGCGACGTGTGTACACCGTTCATGGAAGTAAGTTCAACGTTTCACCATAAAATGGAGCGAAATTAGTAGTAACCTTTCTATGGAGAAACGTTGAACTATAATTTGGTTCCATTGATCAGTTTAAGCACCAAATCAAGGTTCAACGTTTCACCATGCAAACATTACAGATAATTCAGCACCATTTTATGATGAAATGTTAACTACTTTTATTAACAATGTAAGGCATGGACGTCCATACCTATGGGCAGGGAGCAGTCATGGTTCCCTCCTACCCGCCATAGTACCATTATAATTTACGTACTGGTACGACGTACGTACTGGTTACGTACTGGTTACGTACATAGTACCATTATAATTACGTACTGGTAGTGTTGTTCAACACTAAACATACAGCATATTTCTGGGGCAGGACCCTTGACTTGCCCCCCCACCTCCCCCGTGCATACAATCATATGGGCTCCCACGGTGTAAGGTCTATGAATGACTTGGTCATCGTTAATCTGCACGTCCGGAGCTACCAGCCAAAAAATTAATCATCAAAAATTAATCATGAAGACAGATTTTAAACCTTCATCAAAGTTAAGATAAAGAAGCTTTAATTTACTTTATACTTATTGTAACTAATTTATAGGTTCAAAATAAACATGTAATTCTGCTGGTTTTCGAAATTTTATGAGTTTATGTGTCCGGAGCTACCCAACCTTCCCCTGCATACAACATTATTTTGAAACATACATGCCTTTAACAATAAAAATAGTTTTTCGATGACTTTGGACGTCCAGCTTTCTTTGTTCCGATTAGCTTACTAAAGTTAACAAGAGCTGAGAATCCCTCGTGACCAACATTTTACTGAAACTTAAGAAGAGTTGTTTGTTCTTCGACCATCGCTGCTTCCTTTGTTGTCGATTTAAGTGCCTTGGTATGCAAAATCTGTTGTTGAAGAAAGGTGGTCTTTCAACATCGATTTTCGTTATTTACGCTATCTTAAATTTGAGATATAGAAGTTTTGAAGCAAAGTTTCTCGAGATAAACATGGAAAACATATTGAATTTAGATGCATGAATGTAAGGATTTTCAGAAATCTCGTGATTTGGAGGTTTTCGATGAACGGGTTCGATTGTAATATCAAACCATATTGTTCTACAGAAAAGTAAGAATACAGAGTGAATCTTAAAATTGTAGCAGTTTTTTCTTAATTAAAATTCAAAAGTTATCATTGATTAGGAAATATTAATTATCAATATACTTATATTTATTAAACTTTTAGAATTAATATCTATTAAGTTATAATAATCGACCACTAAATTAATTAATCAATTAATTTGCTCATTTGTGACTGTCTTTTAGAAAAATTGTTTTTCAGATATTTTGGAAATTCTGAAAAGTCTTGACAAACTTTATATACAAAAGTTTCACCTCACTCTAAAAATCACCTCACTCGATCATGTTGGCTTCAGGGAGAATCTTTTAACTAGGGTCACCAAACAGGACCAGCCCCAAGAGCTCCTAAAACAGTTGTCACAAGAAATTATCTCCAATATTCCTCACCATGCCTTAAAAATTTTTACCGATGGTATCAAGTTAGATTCAGGTCGTGCAGGAAGTGGTATCTTTAGTAAAACTCCTGAAAAAGAGCTGAATTGCAGTATCAGGAGCCCAGATCATTGTTACGTTTTTCGGTCCGAACTCATTGCAATTGAAAAGGCCCTAGATTTTTCTCTTCAGTCGGATAAAGACTGCTTCTGGATTCTAACTGACAGCAGAAGCTCAATTCAATACATGAAAAATTGGACAAAAACAGTTGAACAATCTGGACATGATATTTTATCAAAGCTTATCGATCTGGGACCTGACAAAACTGTCTGTTTTCAATGGATTCTTTCGCATGTTGGAGTGCATGGAAATGAAGTTGCTGACAAACTAGCTAAAAGTGCTTTTGACCTTCCGATTTCTTCATCTGTTACCTTGCAGCCATCAGAGATTTACACTATCCATAAAATTAATTCCAATTCTGTCTGGCGAATCCCACCTGCCCATCACTGATATGCAGCTAAATGTCCTATCCTTTCCTTGTCTTGCAGAGGGCCCAGACCCGCGCAAACTGCTTTGGCCAGACTCCGAACTGGCCATCTGAAATGCCGCAAATTTTCCGGAAGAGAGAAAAATTTCCCACCTGCTTCTCCTGACCATCTCCTTCTTCGCATTGGCATCTCCTTGAATCAATTGTCAGACCACCAGGAGAGGGTATTTGAGTGCATTGTGCAACAAGGTCTCTTGGACTTGGTGTAATATATTTGCACCAAGGGGATAAGAAACAACAACAACAAAAGTTTCAAATAAAAATACTTCTTACGACGAGGAATATGTGGTATTGTTAACTTTAATTATTGAAAAAATAATCTTCGGCTAATTTGTTTTGCATTTCTTTTACTTTTATTTGTTTATTTTTCACAATTTTGGTTTCCAGATTTCTGTGACCTTTTATGTAGGGTTGTAATTCGACAGTTTATTTTGCTTTATTTAGATTTTCAGAAGTTTGAAAATTATCGTTTTTTAAGTTCCCAATAATAAACAGCGTTGGATTGAACTATGTTTAATTTAGAAAACTACAACAGAGCGATTTAGAACAATTTATTGACTACTTCAGTACAATTTATGGCTAAAAAGTCATTTCAAGTATGAAATAGTAACAAATACACACTTGAGAAGTTGATAAGCATTATGATGTAATCTAATAAAATACTAGATAAAAAAATTATGAACCGGCAGTTGGAAGGGAAAAAAGTTTAATAGACTAAAAACTAAATTGCATTAAAATAGTAACTTAGTAAATGGTAACAACATTACTGAGTTGAAAGAAGGAGAACTGGAGTATAAATTTTAATTTATGGGAAGGCGATCACTCAAGAATTGTAGATGTTTTTTCTCAATACAACGAATTAATTTTGCAAGAAATTTTATTAACAGCATCCCAAATTTCAAATAAAAATTCAGCACTTGTACTAAGATTTCTAAAGAGCACGGAATTATACAGCAGAGTATAGTGTTTCTCTTTCTTAAAACTATATTATTTTTATTCTAAGAAATACTTAATAGATAATGTTTCAAAATGAGTTTTCCTCTTTATCGTTTAATGCAATGAAATGTGTTTGAGGACTAGAATTCCATACGAAATCGCTCAGGAAATAGTTAGTGGAAACTGTAGTGTAACTTAATGGGCATTTTAATGGATTTTCTTAAAAGAGAAGAGATTTTCGTTGCTGAAAGTAAAGCTCAACCGAGCGACTAAGATGTTATTGTAGGGATCATAGCTTGCAGCTTAAGGAAAATACTTCTGCTGGATGAGATATTATTAAGCAACCCAGAATGTTCAAGTGGAGTAATCCTTCATGCATAATTTGCTAAAAGTTTAATTAACTTGCATGTCCAGTAGTACTGGACGTAAAGTTGCTGCTTAGAGATGAGCGTCTCATACTGCTTTGATTCAGAATACTGCAACGAAAAAATATTTTTCAAAAGGAAGCTTTTAAAAAGATGTACGTTACCATATGCTGTAAACTAAGTTTAATATAAATGCTAAATATGGAAGAAAAAAAAAACCATGTATGGACTTAAGACAGCTCAAAATCACATGTATTACCCCCATTTAAGACTGATAAAATGAAGAAAAAAAATATTTCTGATAATTATCCCGATGCTGATAATTTCACGAATAAACACTGCATTACTGTAAAGAAGGGGTTATTTGAAAATTGTGTGTGAAAGAAATGTGCATACAGAGCCACTACAGCTATTAGGGATTGTGATAGTCTTGTAATGATCGGTCAGAACTAATGTTCCCGGAGTTATCACCATAAAAAAATGAAATAAAATAAAATAAAACAAAAAAAAAAATAAAATTAAAAAAATAAAATAAATAAAAAATTTAAAAATCGCAAACATCAAGCATCACAACATTTTGAAGCTTCTTCCTGTACTGTCGGTGATACTATTAAAAAAGTAACCGTGCCGATACGGTTCCGTTTGTTGATTCCTAGTGCGAAAATAATGGTAACTCAGGAAATACCCCATTTAGAACGTTTTATTACATCGGTATTTAGATATTTTAAATTTCGTTTCGGTTCTAAATTGCACAATACGGCTTTTCACAATTTCTTCTCCTTGTATTCATCATCAATAACTGGTTGTTCAGATTTCTTATTTGCATGCACTTATGATGATAAAACAGGAAATTTAGTTTTACTGGAAAAGTTATTTTTGATTCTGATGGATTTCCCGGTGACGTAAGCTGCCTTCTGGAAAAATATTAAACAAACATTCAAGACAAATTCGTCAAATTATTTTATCTGTCATGGGGGTGTTTGAGGTATCGAAAAATCTAAATCAAAGAATCGAATTAAGTGCTCGGTAAACTAATATAAGCAGAATAAAAAACGAATTGTGTTGATTTTTTTCCAGGCGAGATGTCTAGTGACATGCCTATATCAACAGTAATATATAAAATTGGAATTTTCAGAACGGTTCAAAATATATGTTTCAGTAAAATGCACCCATGTGTACGCTCATTATTATACATCATTAATGAAACGAGCTGTTTGACATTCAACTCGATTTGCATTGCTAAGTGAACAAAGGCAACTCTAAAAAATGTAATCCTCCAAAAACAACAAAACAAGTTTGTTAATTATATTCGTTAATTAGAAAACGCTTTTACTGTGTTTTTAGAAGAATTTAGAAGCAAACTCTTAATTCCTGAAAATAAATGCAGGTAAATAAACAGGAGATGAAAATAAAAAAAAGAATACTAATCATAGTTTTAAAATGTTGATTTTAGTTAGAGTTACTAGTTAGAATTAATGGTTTGGATTCTGGATCAGGTATTTTTTATGGAATGAATATCGTTGTCGTAAAACCAGAAATTTAATTAAGAGATAGGCATTCGTTTGTTAATAATCAGTCTGAAAATGTTTTGGTAAACTTGGAGAAAGTGAAAGCTCTGTAAATGATATGAGTGCAAATTTCAGTTAATAAAAGTGGAAGAGAATAACTCTTTCAGACCTGATTAAATAATTTCTCTCCAATAGATGTAGGTGAATAAATTTTTTAAAATAAAAATAGAGATTAAATTTGAGTAATAAAATAAATAAAATAAAAAATCCTAATTACTAAATTCCCGCAAAATATACAAAAAATTTTTCATCTTAAAGTTATTATTATTTACTTTGTAGTATTCTTTCAAAATTTGTGTCTTCAAATGAGGACACCGGTTCTGAAAGGATGAAAGTGAAGATGCAGATTTATGCCGATCATTCTAGTGAACACGAAATTTATGTATGTTCCCGTATATAACTTTTTGAATTACTCTTCAGTATTTCATAATGAATAGATGGTAAAAGTACAGTCAAAAAATGTGTTACCTTATTTTTCAGTTTTCCGAGATTACTGATTTTTAAACAAAAAGTAACGAAATCTATCCACGCAGAAGCTATAGAAATAATTTTAAATTTTTATTTTAAATGAAGTAATATTCAGAATAGCTTCTATTATTTTTTAAACTTAAACATAGAAAATATGACTAAATTTTAAAATAATTAAAATGATTATTAATTATTTGAAGGCAAGAGTTATGGGCTATGTGATTTAGATTCATTATGATGTACTTAAGTTTATATACTACACTTGTGACTTTGATCAATCTGTAGATTTCCTATCATAACAATTGAGTAAATGCTCCTCGCTTAGCTAAGTTACTAAAGTCGTGAAAGTGTATTTCAAATTTCATAAAAATGAAGTTTAAATGCATTAAAAATGTTTTGCTGAAACGATTAGTACATACTTCATCATTCTTCTTGAGTTAATCTGTCTGTTATGTCTATGATATTATAAATATATAAATCAGTGTTTGATTGAATAAGAAATTCACTTTTTAATTTACTTCACTGAAAAAGAATGTTTTGTTAAATTAAAGAAAGTTTTGCTGAAACTAACAGATTTATTTTATTGAATCTACAAAATTTTTGTTGACTCAATGAAATGTTATGCTTATTAGAAGAAATGATTTATTGATCCAACAAAATTATTTGATAATAAGGCCAACGACATTTTTGAATCAACATTATGTTGAGTTAAGCAAAATGCGTTGAATTAAACAAAACTAATACTTTGAAGTGCAACCACTTTCATGTTGATATAAACGAAAAACTCGATGTGCTGCCCAACGCTGAAAAAGTACAGTCTTTGCCATCGCTCGATTTAACTATCAGCAACATGACGGTTAATCAACTTGCCAATCGTGGCACGTTTTATCAAGTTCTCTGTGGCACTCGATTTTCAATTCGATCGCTCGCCATATTGTTAGTAATTGAATCGAACGGTGACAGCTGCAGTACTTTTACAGCAGTTTCTCTATATGTCATCCAGTTGTTCTACATCGATGTGTTTTCATCGCATTTTCCAGTTTTTAGTAAATGCCAGTACTGATAAAAATAATTCTGACACCTATTTTACAAATAATTGATAATTCTTACTGGAAATTATGTGATTAAAAAGTAAAAGACTCTCGTGCAACTGTGTCACCCAGAAGTATTTCATTGAAATTCAATTCATTCTTAAGGAATCAAAATTTGGAAAATTGACTAATGCTTGAATATCTGCTGTAGCCGACAGTCCAAATATCAGAGTTTTGCGTCTTCACAGGAATTAACGTGCGGAAGAAATGAAGCTAAAAATCTTTGCATTGCATGTGGGCAAACAAATGATGAGTCATTGGCTAAGTCTTGACCTCTAAAAAAGCTGCTCTTGTTCCTTGAGAATTGGGCGTTAACTTTTGCGTGAGATTCTCTTTTATTTTAATAACACACTTCCGCACAGTTTCTTTCCCCCTAATACACCTTTGAGTCTGATCGTGAGATCAAAGTAGTTTTTCAATGAAGGGTTCAACCTGATTCATTTCATTCATTCATAACACTCAACTTTATGTTAAAATCGCACGTCTAAATTTGGAAAACAATAAGGTGATCAATTAATATTCTCAGAATGTTTAATCCAGAAGAAATAGGTCGTTCTATTGCCATAAAACCTTTGACAAATAAGTACTTGCAAAAGCGTGTATCTCTTTATATTCCAGATTGATGTCTTATACATAAATAGAAATATTTTTATTAGTGAAAAATAACATATTTAAGAGGTGAATGTTCAAAAATTTACTTGTTTTGGAATCAAATATCTTCAGGCTTGTATATCCCAGATCGCACATGATCTATACAAAGGTTTTTTCCTTTATAATAGATCATGTAGACCTTCATGTAGATTAAAAGAAAGAAAAAAGGAAAAGAAAATTGCGTAAAAAACTCCAATTCTACAAATCATTACCGTATAGCTTACTTAAAAATCACGGCTAAAAGCTTTACTTTCTATATCATGATATTTTATGAAACCTGAACTATTTCATTAATTGGGAACTTATCCTTTCCTTATACAGTCGACTCTCGATTAACCGGGATCAAAAAATCCGGGTTGCGGCTTATCCGGGACTGTCGTAAATTTATTATGTTGATGACGCATGGAAATTAGTAAGCATAAAGCACAATGGTTAAGCAAATCATGGATATCGGTTTTATAAAATGGAGAAGAGGAAATTCTTACAGAACACGACGAAAATATTCAACTTCAAAGAAAAAACATAGAGGATTTGAGAAAGTGAAACTACCTTGAAAACTAAAATACAACATTGGATTAACGAGGATTCGAAATTGAAATGTTGCGAAGCTTGTGGCTCAGAAGAAACAAGGAATTTCGTAGAATGGCCTTGGTGAAGAACTATGTATTGTGTTTGGGCGGAGGACTTTTCACGCGATTCTAACGCGTATTCGCGTTATATGTGGAGAAAACCGCGAAAAATACCAAACGTTTTATTGACTGCCACGTGGTAGGCCATAACCCAAGACACTTCAGTCACACACTGTATTCAGTAACTTATCCACTCAAATTGGTTGGGTGGAGTGACAAAGGAAATCATGCAAAATCATGGAGAAACACTGAGCACCACCATGTTCAGTGAGCGTCTTATCCACTCGGCCATGGGAGGGTCAAGGGATGAAGGAAATCATGCAACTCATCGAAAAATTGAATCATGGTGACGCATCAGTACATAACGCGTTACTTAATTACTTGGAGGAAGAAGATGGTAGCCTGTTAAAAAATTGATGCTGAGAATTTTGCGTTGTAAAATTCGTCGAAGAGCAAATGAAAAAAGAAAACACATTCCTGTCATTTCATCCTTTACGAAGCTGGGAAAATACTTTTTTTTATAATGTACTAATTGTACACCTAAATAACATAAGAATTTATAGTCATTCTCTTTCTTTTGCATTAATTAAATTATTAATGTCCTATTGTATACAAATTTTACAGTTTCTATATTTTTTCCATAAAAATCTACAAAATGTTTCTACAATTTTTCCCTATAATTTTCTATAATTTTTATTTTGAACAAATTGGGTTATCCGGAATATTCGCTTATCCGGGACGAAGCATTTCCCGACCATCCCGGTTAATCGGGAGTCTACTGTACCAATATCTAATCGACGAACATTAAATATATATAGATCAGCATTAATGAAACTTTTGGTCTTGGTTCCGCGGTTAAAGGTTTTATTTTTAATTGATTAATTAATTTATTTTTGCGTGTGCATGCATATAATGCAATTCATAATAATAATATTAATTTACTGACTATTTGAGTTTTCCTTAGCATCATACTCCCATGAAGAAGACCAGCCTCTAAAGAAGCAACGATCAACCACTTATCAAAAATAGGGGCAAAATTTCGATTGCAAATATTTTTTCTGATGCATCATGCCAGGTATTCTAAATACCTTTTAAAAAGTGCACTCATACATGAACACCAGAAAAAAAAAGCCAATTTCATGCTAAACAGTTGCCTTGCTATAATGAGGCTTTTGTTAATTAGTTATTATTACTATTATTTTGCTTTTCTTTCACATCATATTGTTGAGCAGTGATTGTTTATTGTGTCTTCATAAAATAACAAAAGAAATAGGAGCTGTACTTTTTGAAAATTCCTAACTTGGTACATGAATTTAGAAAGAGCTTAGTGAGAGTAATTGCAAAGTAATGCAAAGAAGTTAAAAAGAAATTTTTAAGACAAATAATACATGCACCTTATTTTGACACATTCAATCAGGATGGGCAAAGATAAAATAAAATAAAATAGAATAGAATTTACTACATACAACACACTTTAAAAACACCCTCATTACATCATTAAAAAATAACCAAGTTGAAAGTTGCAGAGAAAATCATTTCAAAAGAACTTTTAAACTTATAACTGAGTTTTATTTTTAATGGAAGCAAAGAACAAAAACGTTGAGGTAAAGTTCTTCATTTTGAATATCAAGTATTTTAACAGCACATTAATACTTTAAATTGACAAAGCAATGTTTATGAGAGCTGTATAATTGCGGTTCGAACAGCCAGAAAGATTAATGATAAAACATTTTTCTTAGCCTAGAACAAATAAAAAATAAATAACTTACAAAAAACTAAGAGCTTCACGTCTGTCTCAGATTGTACAAAGAGACCCTACATTAAAAATTTCTTAGAATTTTGCTTAAGACTATATATTTCCTCATAAGAGAGAAACACTGTCAGTGAGAGCATAAGTATGATATGTATTCAGCTAACGAGAAATTTAATCAACGCTCACAAGCAAAATACTCTTTTTTAAAAAAAAAACAATGTTGTCTTCTCTTTTGTTTTCGGCGAGCTCTATATTTCTCTTTCTCTCTTGTCACTGTGTATAAACACTGAAAGGAAAAATAATCCAGAATTACACAATCGTAATGACTGTGTTTGCATTGTAAGCCTAAGTTAACTTTCCGTCATATAATTACAAACTGAATAGTGCTATTAGATAGAAGAAAACTTCAATGGGCACTTCTGAGAAGAGGAGGAGAAACAAATTTAATTACATTTGTGTAAGAAGTGGTAAATAAATGCTGTTGGGGAACAATTGCTGATTTCATTAAATAACGTTACTAATGTCTTTCTCTTGTGTGTCTATATTTTTTCCGAGTTTTTAATTTTTTTTTCATTGGAGTGAGTTAAGAGAGTTGTTAAATTTACATACTTGTAAAATAACACGTATTCAAAACGTTTGCATAAATATTTATTTATCTAACTTAAGATCTTCGTATTAAAAAGAATGTTTCAAATATATATTTCTGTAATTATAAAATTTTGACCGTTTTTCTTTAACGGAGTTAAATTACTCCGATTTATACTCAAAAAAAAGAAAAAAAACCTCTCAAAAAGGTTGGTGCAAAGAACAAATAAAAAATAATTAACTTACAAAAAACTAAGAGCTGCACGTCTGTCTCAGATTGTACAAAGAGTGCACTCTTGTTCAGCCTTAAAATCACCAAATCACCACCCTTAAAATCACCACAATCACCAATCGTATAGTTCTCATACCTGTTCATGTGTACTTAAAGTTATGTATTTTTAACTATTTCAAATTTGAGAAAATCACTATAGTATTTAATTTTAACTCCCATCAGTGTTGCATTTGACTATCATTTTTTCTAGCGAGAATTTTCTAAAAATTGAACTGGGAATTCCCCGAGCTCGAATCCCTTTTTAGGTAACTCGCTCACAAGCACCAAAATTACTTCTGTGATTTCTAAATATTCTTCCCGAATTATTGAGCTTATTCAATTAGAAGTATTTGATACTTTAAATGTTTCCTTTTGTATATTGATTCACGTTAGCTCCCCCCCCTACTGAAATACATAAATTTCACATTATGTAACTCAAATACAATCGTATATCTTTTTATAATATGCACTCGGACAGGAAAAGAGGAGAAAATAAACAAATCATTTTTTTTTGTGGGAAATCGATACAAAACTCGTATAAGAATTTTATATACCTAATTGTAATTTTGCTATTTATATATAAATTTATAAAAAGTATAATTTTGCTTAGTTATAGGTTAACCAAACGAAGTTTTTTTTTCTACAAAGTGTTACCTCCACTTTTATTCTTTTTAGCATAAATAAATAAATAAATAAATGAAAAAATAATAATAAAAATAAAATAAAAATTAGACTATCGAAATTCAACCTCTATTGCAAATTTAGGGTGAAAACGGACTTTAAAATCTCATCCTTTTTCTCAAATGGATTTGTTTGAAGTTAATATTTTGTTTACTGTACACAGACTGTGTAACCTCAAAAAGATTTTTCAAAGAGAGATACGCAAATAAACAAAGTAGAATTATAGAATTTGTTGAGAAAATAAGAAAATATTTCTGTAAATAGCTGGGTTGAACAAAGCCATATCGCTCTCCGTCGTTTATGCTTGGTTGACTAAAAAAATTGTACGATTCTAATTTAATTAATAAATAGTTCGCAATTTATTTGTTAAAAAAATGATGAATCCTGCGTTTCCTTTTGTAAACATTCTACACTTCCAGTTTGAAGAACTCTGTATTAAAAAAAGCTCTTTAAATTTAAAATTTTTCAAGAAATGAATAGACGGTTTGTTCAAATTTGAAATAGTGTGGTTTAGTGTTTGTTTTCTAATGTATCAATCTAATTTGTTCTGAATTCTCGTCACATTGACATAAATAAATAAATATGTATATTTGGTTCACCGTTTCCTTTATAAATTCTCTTCTGCTTAATATCTTTGTTCTAGTGAATTTATTTTTACATAGCGTTTCATGTAAAAAATCATGAGTAACGATTCCAACAGTTTGATACTCTCAGTATAGTCATAAATAGCGTATTAAGTTATATCAGACAGATTTATTTCTTCTCTAGCGTACATTTTAAAATATTTTAATGCTAATACTTATAGTTTTAATAAAATAGTCTCCAAAAATTTTTATTTTCAAACTCTCTAAATATTTTGAATATTTTGATAGCATTTTGAAAGCACAAAATATAATAATAATAAATAAATTTACCAGTGATTATTTGAAAAGGTTTCACTTCAGTAGTCTTTTGATTTTCATAACATTGTCCTTCTAAAATTTAATGCCTGCAGATATACCAGTGTAATTTATCGATATTCGATTATTCAATATAAAATCGGACAAGTTTCATCCTCGATTTATCAGCCAGCGTGAGTGCAAAATTCTCTCTCTTGATAATAGCGCACTTGATTAGCTTAAGCCGATATTTTGTTTACATTAGATAAGCTAGGGGCATAAATTTTATAAGTCAATTTGCCAGAAGATATTAGATATTTGCTTCATTGCTCATCAGCAAAGGCTGTAACTAAGTGAATTTTAACGACTAACGGCTGCAATTATTTTGTGTGTTAAATAATCTTACTTCTTTGGAGATATTGATATCTTTTATGTGATGGAGAGGATATCGTATGTAAATGATGGTCAGAACATTTTTAAGATACCTCAGAAGAAATAAATCATGATTCTATAAAAGTAGATATTAGAAATATTTAGATAGATACATTTAGTATGTCATTGGCGCTATTAAGTGAAGGAGAGACTGGGAGCAAAAGTAACAACGGATCAGGCGCGATACAGTATTAAGATGTAAGTGCCTAAAAATAATTTTTGCTACCTGGTGTACGTTGAAAATATGACAGAAAAGGATAAAATACGAGGAATTTGATAGTATTTTTTTAACCGAATTTTTAATACTTTTAAGAAAAACTGTAATTATACTTGTATTTGGTAGCATGTACATTTTAAATAAACGTGATTAAATTTGAGTAATCTTGACCATATCTCTGCATATTTAAAAGTCATTGAATATTTTCATATGGGGTGCTTGTTAAACTACATTTAAAAAAATCCCACTACATTATACTCAACAGTCAGAAAGTCGTCACTCATTGTAGGTAAAGTGTTCAAACGTTAATAAACGGTATTTTTATCTTTCAGTCAGCCTTACTGTTACGCAAAGCGGTACTTACGCCATTCTGGAGCATTAACTCCCATATGTTACTGACATGAGTCCCGTGATGTGACGGTTATGTTATATTTTCGTTCTAATTAGCACGCTCTATAACCAGATATCCACCGAGGCAAAATTACGTAGTCGGAAACAGGCCCCCTAAATTAAATCCACAATTCGCAAAATAGCGCGGTTATTTAATTTTCGAAAGCTTCTGCACTTAACTCTCTCCCCTCCGCATAGATTTGAATCCGGACACCCTAATGAACATCTTCCGTCGTGACGTCACGGATGCGTGTAAGTATGATTACGATTCACACACTAAGAACTCTGAAAAGATGTAAGGGATTATGAATTTATTCCTTCCATTTTGTTGCCATGTTTCGTGGTAAAAGGGGCTTACTATAAAGTACGAAACTAAGATGTACGCTCGTACAAACATGTGAGTAACCATGTCCTGTACATACATACATACATATATATATATATATATATATATACAAAAAAATAAATAAATAAAAATGAAAGTAAAAAATATTAAATGAAAGAAAAGTACCATTTTGTTTTACTACTGACTTACTCGTTTTGAAGGAATTAGAGTTTTCGCTCCTCTGCTGCAGATTTACGTTTCTGACAAATGTTGGTTATTCTCCTGTACGAGAAATGGTAGAAAATCTTTTAAGTATCATCTAGATTAGTGCTCACAGTTTTGTAGTTAGATATTCAGTATATTTTTCGTAATTTATGACTCTATCATACAATAATAATGTAAGATTCAACGTTAAACAATTTATAGTTCTTTTTTTCTGTTTTTTTTTTTCTCTATTTAACTTAGGCAAGTATACCTTTAACATTAACATTTTTCGTTACAGGAAAAGAAACATTAAGCTTTGATTTGAAATTACATTTAAATTTTACTATTTTCATAGAAATTTTTCTTTACGTCGAAATTAAAAAGGTCGTTGGTAATTTCATGTAACTACTTAATAAGCCAATTAATTGGTGTATTAATTAGTTAATTTTTTCGGCTATCACCCATTTACTAATTAATAATTTATTAGTAGTTTCAATACCTTTTAAAGTCAATGAACTAATACTAATAGTGAACAACGAGTAATAGCTAAAGCTTTTATAATTGTAACGTGATGATCTTAGAGTTCTGTAGTTTATGAAAGTATCAGCATATATTCTTTTAAACAACTTCTGCTGATTTAATGAAGTCCGATTTATGTTTTAAATAGAATGCTTTTGTATGTATATTACATAAATCTTAACGATCACAACTGAAAAAAAGATTTTTTGTTCTATTTATTTTTATCTATTTGTTCATTTATTAATTTATTTTTTACGAGTTTTTATTTAACCCTCTTTTCAAGACATAATATTAACACTTCCAAGTAAATAGGTTCCAAGTAAATAGTTATAAGGAAATAATTATTTACTTAAATAAAAAATTATCAGACCTTTTCTGATGTCCCGTTTCCATTTTACTTGTGTTTGGAGCAGTATGTACATTAGTTATATATTATTTTCATTTTAATGGGAACTTTGGCAAGAAGTATACTACGGCTTAAACGACTGCGTTATGTTTCATGATAACAACGGAAGCATTATTCATTATTAAAAAATTTTCAGTCAAAAAATAATTTAAAAACTATAAGTTTTTTTCTTTTAATCAAGCTTTTTATTCAAAGGTGGATTAAAAAGTATAGAATAATTTTATTGCTTCATGTGAATCTATCGTAGCTCTTTGATCAGGTGTGTGCAGGTACTTTGAAAAATAATTAATTATTACTTTTATTTAAATGTAATTTATAAAAGCTTGAGGTACTTAACTACTCAATTCTACATTATGTCTAAAGCTAGGTTAACGTATTAAGGTTTAACTAGCGTTGACTCAATGGCAGGCTGCAGTCAGGAATTTCTGAGCCTAACTGCCCGACTTGACATGTTTTGAGATAAATCAAGCATTTTCACAGAATGACAGAAAAAAAAAATCAGGCTGCAACAGTGCAAAACAGAAGGACAAAATTAAATGTATGATAAACATGCTTTTAGTGATTATTCCTCAACGACATGACCGATCACTCCCATTTCACTTCAGTACCATCTATGCTATGGATACTGTCAATGTGCCAAATTCGGTGAAGATCGTATAAGCTGTCTTGGAGGAGCGAGCGAACAAATGTCACAGTATTCATTCATTTCATTCAGATTCAGTAATTTTCAGCGATTATCCCTCAACGACATGATCGATCACTACTATCTCACTTTCGTAACGTCTACGCCATGGCCAATATCACTGTGCCAAGTTTGGTCAAGATCGCATGAGAGGTCTCTGATTGGCAAGCGCACAAAAAATCGTAAGATTCAGTCATAAAGCTTCTCTTTGCCTTCGGCTACGCTTAGCAATTAGTATATTTTTTTAACCAGACGCTATTTTATTTTTATGTGTTTCAGAGATAATGCTTTACCATTACCAGACCGATTTCGATTATTTTTTTAATTGGGAAGGATGTACCTTGGGGGTAGTTTTGCATAATTTTTTTCAAGTTCTAATAATATCATTATTCAGGAAATCGAAAAAAACATGTTTTTAAACCATTGCTTAAACCTAGTAAAATTGCGGCGGTGGCATGTCAAAAGTCCCCGAGATTGGCCACTTTTGGCTATTGATTGCCAAGTTTGGCGCCAAGAAATAAGTTCCCAAAACTGAACCCAGATTTGCGTTACTTTCTATATTTGACGAGAAACTGCTAAACCCTACTGTTATTCAACGGGAATATTATTTAGTGTTCCTGAAAAAAAAAAAAAAAAAAATCACACTTGTATATCATCACTTTATGATACTTACTTTCGCGAGACATAACATATTTTACAATAATATTTAAAATCATTCATTTCATCCGAAGACGTTAAGTTTTAAAATAATCCATCTAAGTTAGAAAAAAAAAAAAAATGTTATTTCTATATTTTTTATGCACACCAGTCGCCAAACAACCGTTTGACATCTTGGATATTTGCCAAAAATGGCGACTTTTAATTCCTTTGTGATTTGTGCATGCGCAAAATCAATAATCATTCTTCTTTAAGGTTGACATCAAATCAGTTCTCCATATATTCTTATGCATAATCTTTGGCACAGGGGCGCGTTTAGTATCGTGAAATATTTCCTCTCGCCATCATGAGAAGTATCCAAGCTGCACTCAACCGTTTATTGAAAAGGGAAATTCTAAGCTATCAGTTACAGAATAAAGTATCTTCTACATTAATAACCAACCAGACTGTGTCGAATTTGGAGAAGATCGAATAAGTGGTCTCCGAGGCATTAGCGAACAAATATAATACACTTTTTAGGGATTATTCCTCAACGACATGACCAATCACTACCATCTTGCTTCAGTATCCTGTACGCCATAGCCACTATGACTGTACCAAATTTTGTCATGATCACATGAGCGGTCTCGGGGGAGTTCACGAATAAAACTCGAAAATTCAATCAGTGATTTTCAGTGATTATTCCTCAACGACATGACCGATCACTACCGTTTCGATTCAGTACCACTTACGGCATTGCAAGTATCACTGTGCCAAATTTGGTCAAGCTCGAATGAGCGGTCTCAGAGGAATTAGCGAACAACTGGAAATATTTTTACAGTGATTATTATTCATCAACGACATAACAGAACATTGCTTCATAAACCGCCTACGCCATGGCCACTATCACTGTGTCGAACTTGGCAAAGATCTCATAAGCGGTTCGGAGGAGCAAGCTTACAAAAACTCGCAATATACAATCATAAAATTTCGCTTCGCTTTCGGCTACGCTCAGCAACAAACTACATATTATTTCACATTTAAAAGAAAGTAATATTTAATGAATTTTCTAAGTACTTCTGCTGCTGAACGATGAACTAGAATGGATTTGCATGCTGCAATAGGTGTTGCAGCTTGAAAATTCTCTAAAAAAATTTACAACTTTTATTCCATCTCGGAATAAAAACCTTGATTAATTTAAAAAGCCCATTTAAAAAAACACATTTTTTATAAATATTATATTCAGTTTCAAATACAATTAATTTATAACACGTTTTAGTAACCTTCTTTTATTTCATTTATTGAAACAAAAGAAGGTTATCTCCATTTTTCAGCGTAAAAGATCCGCTGAAAAAGGATACCGATGAGAAAGCAAATACGGATCACTCTTTTTTTGTCACAGAGATCTACGGATACGGATACGAGTATCCGACACATCTCTCTAGTATTGAGTATTGAACCTTCTTTCAGATGCCTTTTTTCCCCATTTTAAAATCAATTCATTTCCCTAAAAATTCAGAATCAAAAGTTAACTTTAACACTTTGGAAAAAGTATTTTTTAAAGTGTTAAGATCATTAGTATTAAAAACTGCCAAAATGTCCGGCTTCATGTTTTAACTTAGGCTTGTCAGATTTTTTTAGCATGTTCCTTCATGTGTGGAAATTGAACTACGTTATTATTATTTTTATTCATTTTTGTGATGTTCAAGCATAAATTTTGAGAATTTATTAGTTAGTTGGCAAACGAAATCAGTATAATTATTAA
Organism: Cheiracanthium punctorium; assembly: GCA_038373885.1. NCBI lineage: Eukaryota > Metazoa > Arthropoda > Arachnida > Araneae > Cheiracanthiidae > Cheiracanthium > Cheiracanthium punctorium. The sequence continues at coordinate 38,264 of JAWZYV010011910.1, read as the reverse complement.
TGTGGCTTGAAAAAGATTAATTGATTAACACTAAATAGAACTATTAGTTTTAGTTAATCTAAAGAATATTGTTAAAAATATATAGCGCACCAGTACCTGACACTTTACCAGACAATTTATTATAATAAGCTTTTGTTTCATAACTTTTATCAAATGGTGATATCTAGTACCAATTTCGACATTTATCTTCAATTTTATGAAAAAAAAAAGGCCTCCAGATGGCTCATAGTATCAAAATTTGAGATTTTAAACTCAGTGCTAAAAAAATTCTCATTTTCAGTAGCTGGCTTAATACTGAAATTAAGATGGGAGCATTTTCAACCACCTTACGTTTGAAGCATATTTCTTTTTAGAAATTAATTTAAATAAAATTATATCAGATAATAATACGTAAAATAAGTCTGTATAGTTTTTTTAATAAATAAATTTATTTATTTAATTAAGATGGGGTGTCAGTTAATGGATTAAAAAAATGGATTTCAGCAAAAGTGGCAGGTATTGGTGTATCAGCCAAGTTCATGATAATTGCATAAAATTTCTAGGCAATACAGTAAGTAGCTATTCAGATAGTGATCTGCAGATTATTTTGGAAAATATAATATTTTTCCAATGACTGACACCATCTCAGTTATTGGTCTGATATATGTCGGATAGTGGTTCTAATATTTCTCAGTGTTTCCAGTGCATGGTACCTGTATGAGCTCCACTGTTAGTCCAAGTCAGAAGAAGAAAGCAATAATGGTGCACTCAAGAATAACGTACTGCTTTACTGTCCACTTTGTTTATGTCAAAGGAGCTTCTTTGTAAATTATTCAATCCAACTCAAGAATAACGTATTGCTTTACTGTCCACTTTGTTTATGTCAAAGGAGCTCCTTTGTAAATTATTCAATCCCTCCCCAAAATTATATTCATTTATTGTACTATTTTCCTTAGTACAAACAAACTTTTCTTTATTAGTCCTCCCCCCCCCCGAAAAAAAATAAAAATCTGTATCTTCTGCTTGAGGTTTGCGAACGGATCCCCCCCCCCTACACACACAAATATGAGCGCGACGTACTCAACCAAAAACATGTCCTTTGTCATGATAAACTGAGAGCGGCATATGCTTACTCAATTCTGCGCAGTTCAGATTATGATATTCTTCTTTCGTTTAAATTAAAATCGCGATATCATAAAATATTGCATTTTTTGCCTGATTTTTACAAAGGCATTTTGTCCTTGCTTTAGTATGTGTTTATAGACCGCCATCTCCCTTATTTTGCACTAAGCTGTGTTTACTTTTCCTCAGTCAAAATATGTATTTTTGCATATTATAATTGGGATTTTATAATTGTGTGTCATAAAGAATTTATAATAAGTCTCGGTTTTGTGCCGCCGCATTTTTATTTCATTATACGATCATTTTATGCTCCTCGGCGACTAATTAGATAGTGAAATTCAAATAAACCCGGATCTGCAAGACTTGTAAAGAGGAGGATAATTATTTAGATTTTATTTTATTTTATTTTTTAAAAGGATTCACCTTAAAAGTGCTTGTAATATTTTTGTTTTTATATATTTATTATCGGGACATTTATGCTTAGTTCAGCACGTGCTTGTCAGTCCATGCACTTATTTTGTATTAAACTGTATACTGTGTAATATTATTTGGAAGTTGTGTTTTTTTTTTTTTTTTTTTGCTTGTTTAAGAAAAATTTTTGTTATTACTTTTAACCTCGTTTAAATCAAAATTTTATTGTGTGCTGAGGTGATCACCTTAATTTTGTACTTTAAAAGAATCTAACAAGTCATCTTTGAAAGATCCTTTATTGTGATAAGGAAAACGCTGTGCGAAAAGGTAAAAACCACTCTGTGAAACATTTAGTTAGAAAACTCCATTTTTCTAATTTTTTTACAACTATAAGTTTAAAAATAATTTTTAAATTTCTCCTTGTTATTTTAAATTCAAAAATGTTTTGTTGTTTCATTAATTACCATGCCCAACACGAAACACGAAAATGAAAATAACAAAAGCTCAAAATTACTGTGGCATATCTGTCCCACCTTTACTGCCCATAATCGTTCATTTACTAACTGTTTACAAACATTTATCTGACAGTAGGGTACATAATGCATCCATATCTCAGTAATTGCTTTGAAAAGTCTCATTTTTTTCTAACTACTGAGTAACTGTCAAGTGCAGAGATACGGAGATACAGATTTCATGTCTGTTATTGACTTCCTCATGTGTGCCATTAGTTTTAACGTATATGTCCGTTAGCTTGCTTTAGAAAAACTGCGCAATCACTAATAAAAAATTAAAATTTGAACGGAATGACATTTCGTTTTATTAATACTGTTATATAATTATTTACAAGTCGTGTATTTATAAAGGAAAAAAATGGAAATATGTATTTGTATTTTTTAAAATGGGGACGGCTTCGAGACGAGAAAAGAGGCATTGTCTTGTCTCGAATACCAACTTCAAAGCTCTGTCTCGGCTCGCAAAGCAAATTCAAAAGCTTTGTCTCGTCGACAAAATCCCAACATGGTAATAGAAAATAGTTTTGTCTCCTCTCCCATACGAGCTTCAAATTTTCGTCTCGTCTCGCACAGCAACTTCAAAGCTTTGTTTCGTCTCGTGTACACACTTCAAAGCTCTGTATCGTCTCTCATAGTATCTTCAAAGCTTTGTCTCGTAGCGCAGAATTCCTACATAGTAATCTGAAAGTCTCTCTCCTCTCCTATATGCGCTTCAAATTGGCATAGATAAAAAGTTCTTTTAAGAAGAATTCTTTTTTAATTTGCTTTATCAAATTATATATTCATTTACAAAGTGTGCTAGGAAGATAATAAATATTATAAAATATGAATTGTTTTAAAAGGTCGTGCTGCTTCGCGGGCTATGTATATTAAATGACAGAACGTAGCTTATTTATTTATGTATTCCTTTATTTAAAAAAATATTTGTAAACTCAATATAGTTTCGAAGACAGTTTGTTTTGGAAAAGCTAGATAAACAGAATTTTTCGTTAATCTTTTGAAGGGAGGAAAGCTGTCTCAAATCCGAGATAACATTGGAGTTACTTAAACTATATTACAGACCTTTTACGACGGGGAATTCTAGTTAAACAAGACTGTGGATCATATAACTTTACATTTACTGCTCTCATTTTCAGATAATAGATAAACTACAAGCCATAAATTGCATTTAGCGTCATGAATGCCAGAAAAAGTAGTAGTTGTTTTTCATTTAGGGAATCAGTCCAGATACCAGGAAGAATTTAGATAAAGCAAAGTTGAAGAATTGAGAGACTAATAGCATGGTTTCAGTACTTAGACTACCTAATTTCAAATTGAGGCTTATTTTTTACTCAGAAATATTTTACTTTACGTTTTTCGTTTTCTTTTTTTATCTCTAAAAAGCGTTGTTTCAAGAACACAAAAGTTTAACAAAAAAAAAAAAAAAAAAAAAAAAAAAAACCGAGAAAGAAAGAAGGATACAGACTGCGCAAATATTACACTTTAAGGATTATATTTTATCATTACAGTACATTTTAAACTGTAAACGAGTATCTGACTATGATATAAATTCTGAATTTTACTTCTGCAATATGGTGATCAAGTTCTTTAACGTACCGCACGTCTCCTTACAACAACCGCCCCCCCCCTCCCCGAAAAGAAAAAAAATGCATGTAATATTTTAAGTCCTAATTATTCCAGGAGAAAGCTCTTTACAGATATATTTATGATTTAATTCTCTCTATCCCTCCCCCCTTTTTAAATAAAGTTTTACTCTTTGGTGGGCTATCTACATATTTACATTTTGCATAAATTTGAAATTTCTTATACAATCTATTATGCTTTATTTTTCTATTTTAACAGTTGAGCCTTATTTACCTTAAGTATTAAAGTCCATTGCTTTACTTTTAAATCTGAGTGAGTAAGCAAATGTGAGCTGTATGAGTATATTGAAAGTTGAAACAGTGAAGAGTACATATCGTCGTTGTCAAACCAAAATCTACTATGTGCAAAAAGTTTATTTATTACCAGTTATTATTTGACAACATTGACTCCCATGGCATATTTCTTTTAGCGATCACAGTTTACCGTATAATGCTTAGAGTCATACAAGTCTTTTTATACGAAAACTTGGTTAGTAAACTAGTCATAACAGTCAAAATGTCGAACTCTCCGAAAAGTGCACATAGCAGATATTCATTTTGACAACGATGATGTGATCCCTAAAACTCTCTCATCTATTATCCATTAAATCTATGTTAAAAAGTATTTACCCACGAATGCATTCATTTCTTCGAGACTGGTCACTTTCAATGTCATAAGTCATTTGGTAGAGCGATTAACTATTAATGCAATCTTGCATTAATAATCAAATAAGCAATGTAGAATTAGATATATATTTTATAATAGCAATATAAAAGGAACATAATATAGAGCAATATAGAATGAACATTTATATGCGAACAAAAATCTACCTCATAGAAACATTAAACCACATAAAAATTATACTAGCTATGGCACTTTCGTTTTAAGTCATTCAGTTAGAATTAAATCATAAAAATATTTTTTTTTCTAGAATACATTTTTTAAACTGACAACGCACTAATAATATGCATAGAGATAAAGTAAGAGGAGTATGCTTTGGAGCATGAGGCGGTAGATTTTAATTTTGCCTATGGGCAACATGGACCAAAATGTGGCCCTGGCTATAGCACTCTCGAGACATTAATTTGCGAGCTAAAAATTACGGGTTCCATGATATTCTACGATGCGTATTCGGAAATAAAGTACCATTTTGAAAAAAAAAATTACAATTTTTTTTTTTCAAAATGGTATTGAAGCCAATTTTATTTTTACATGAAAGAGCATACCTTTAACTATTTTTTTACATACTTTCCGCCAATGTTCAAACAGTTGTCGTAGTGGGTTACCAGCTTTTCTATACCTTATTCATAGAAAATTCCCGCCAATGACGATAACCACGACTCCACAACATTTTTCACTTCATCGTCGGATCCAAAGCGCTTGGCGCCTAACTCGCGCTTCGTGCAGGAACAATTGATAATCGGACGGCGCCAAGTCTGGGCAGTACGGCAGGTGGTCGAACTGCTCCTGACGAAACCGTCGAATTATCCTTTGTGTGTCACCAGCAGGATGGGGCCGAGCATTGTCATGGAGCAACACAATTCCTTTACTGAGCATTCCTCTCTGTTTGTTTTGAATTGCACGCCGTAGTTTTCTTAAAGTCGTGGTTATCGTCACTGGCGAGCAGTTTCTATAAAGAAGGTTTAGAAAAGCTGGTAACCCGCTACGACAAGGGTTTGAACATTGGCGGAAACTATGTAGAAAAATAGTTTAAGGTATGCTCTTTAATGTAAAAATAAAATTGGCAAAAAAAAAAATGCACTAATTTTTTTCAATCTGTACTTACTTTCTGAATATTATAGGTTCTATATATTTTGGTATTTGAGCTTTGTGTCCCCTCTCTACCCCACCCCAACCTGAAAATATATAGGTTATATAATTTATAGGTTATATATCGTATTAAAGGTTCAATTTCAAACCTTTCATATGATCAAGTTAGTGCTATTTAATGGCATTTTTGCCTTAGATAACTTAAAGAAAAGGAAGCAAAAAATATTCATCTGACATATTGCTGTATATGCCTTGTAGAGATTCACACATCAATGGTTAGCGCAGTTACAAAGTAATATGAAAAAATGTATTTTCTGCAATTGAATTAAGACTTTATCTATTGTGAAAAGGACAAGCCACCAGCCACCCGTAACTGACAAACAAGATCACTCTACTTTTTGTCTGATACCCGCATTTTAGGAAATCTAAAAAAGGCTTCAAATGTAAGAAGGAAAAAAAGATATGAAATTACGCAAACAAAGAAGGTTCTGTTGAAAGTGGTAGAGGAAATATATTCTCTTTCTCAAACTGGGAGAAAAAAAAATGATTGTTTGACGAATGCTTTTATTTATTTAATTCTTATGGCGTAATTCTTTGAATCAGTGAAACTAAACCAACAGAATTAAAATTAAAACTGATGAATAGCTATTGCAAATGATGCCAAATAAGTGGAAACAAAATGGAGGCAGAAGAAGATGCCTCCATAGGTATATCATGTCTATATAATTCACGCACTATCATCGCATCCGCTGGCGGACACGTAATGAAGACAGAGTTCAATCTTTTCCCCCTTCAAGTACATGAGACGGCGAAAGAGGAGCTTCCGGTAGCTGTTGAATGCACTCGTAAATGCTTTGGTTTGCGAGTTAGTTTCAGAACCGTCCGGTAGGGCCGTGATTTCCGGTGTAAATGATTGTTACAGATGAGATTAAGATTTAGTGGTTTGTTGCCACAGTGTTGGCGTCTGTCCAGTAAAATAGATGTCCCCCCGAAATGCGTGCGTAAGATGTTTCCCTTCTGGAAATAACTTGGAAAATTGCATTAATGAAGAGAGATGTTCACTCTCCAACACCTATGCAACGGACGCTCTTAATCTTAGTCCGCAGATTCATTATCCTTTGCTATTCTAATTCGCGAAAATATTTGTTAGAAGTTTGTAGTTAGCGGGTTATAAATACCTAGAGTTAGAGTCATTCACGTTTAAACTTGCGCCATTCAATAGCAAATGCATAAATTGTTATACAAGAGCGAATAATAGAATTTAAATGAAGAACAAAATATATTTTTCTCTTAGAGATTTACTTGATTGGTTGAATACTGTCAGAACGCCTACGATTGAAATATTTTGAACGCAAAATTCTTGATAACAACCTTTAGAGAAATTTGAAACCCAGTCTTAATTCGAGGAATAAAGCTCTTGTTTTTGCTCCAATAAGAATTCTCAGTAGTTCTAAGGAATGGGCATACAGTCTGAAGTTGTTTTCTCCGTAAAGCAAAATCATGCAGTTTTAACAATTTAAAAGAAAAATAATTTTGATAAGAGGAAATGTAAGTGGAGGAAGGGTTTTTAAAATGTAGGCGTCGTATATTAAAAATAGATTATAATATTGCGTGTTTTTGTCAAGATAAGATGTAAGACTGTTTATTGTAGTGTAAGACCCTGAAATGAAGACAAAGAATTTTAAAGCGTTAAAAATTGATATTCTGATTTGTTTCTAAGATTTTGCCTTTATAAATAATATCCGTTAACTTAGTCATTGTAATTAATTCGCTTGCAACAGCTCGTAATGATGGAGATAAACTTCGCAGATTACCGAGATTTTGGATGCTACAATGCTAGCTTTTAGATCCCCATTATTAGAGAGTAACTTGCGATGATAAAGACAAATGAAATTTTTTTTGAACAAAATATCACCAAGTTTTCTAATGACATGCAGTTACTTTTGATGATGTAAATTTTATAAGAAGCTGAGTATTCAAAATAGCAGGAAAAATGGTTTTTGTATCCCAGACAGCACATAAGCTTAAATCAAGCTTGACATTTCTTTGAATTTGACGCATTAATGCAAGCTTGACAGTTCAACTCATTCTAAGCTGGCAGCAAGCTTGCAGGAGTCAAGTTGAATTGTCAAGCTTAAATACAGCTTGATTTAAGCTTGACAATTTATACTCGGTTGATTTTTTCTTTTTAAAGGAGCGTTGATGGCGCCATCTGTGAAAGAGAATGGACATTAATTGTCTAGCGTCCTCAAATTTGCTGAAAGTTCGTAAAAGATGTGTATTTTATTACCAGTGCCATATTACCGGCAAGGAAAACGGGGCAACTGCCCAGGGCCTACAGATTTTAGGGCCCAAAAATCTTACATTTTACACTTTTGTAGTTTTAAAATAAAATTACAAAGGATAAAAAAAATTCAGAAGTTAAATAATTTTTTTTAATTATAAAGTATGAACAATGAAATAATTCAAATTTATATTTCTATAAATTAATTTTAACTTATTTTTAATTCTTCGAAATGCTCTATATAAATATTGCATACCAATATGTAGGAAAATAACCACATTTGTAAAGAGAATTTTTAGCGTTAAAAAATAGCAAAATTTTTCAATTATTTGTTATTATAAGAAATATTTACAAAAATGACTAAAGTGTTTGTATTCCATACATGTTAGCAACTGTGATATAACATTTCGAAGTAACGTTTAACTATCTGTTTCTTTGATTTCAGATTACTTAACACAAAATTTGTGTTAAGTAAGCAAACCCATTCTATATTTCCAAATATGGAAATTCTTCAAAATAAAATACAATTATAGTACGAATTTGATTTCAAAATCAGTCCTTTGTCTCGATTTTGGCCAGCAGTATTGCTCATGAGTGTTGCGAAAGTTTTAAAACGTGTGCTGCTGTTAAGTTTATATTATATTTATTTCCCTATTAGTAGAGTCTCTAAATCACACATAACATTATTTTAATTTTGATGCATCCCATGGAAAAATAAAAAAAAAAACAAATAACATATCGCCCACTTATCAATCTGGCCAGAAAACCGCTTGATAATTCACTTCAAACTTTAGTCATAGCTTCATCGAAGCTTGGTAGCTCGGATGGATAACGCGCTTGGCTACGAACCGAATGGTCTCGGGTTCTATTCTAGCCACGGACACTCGATGGAAACAGATTAAATTAAATTGAAATTTCAGCGTAGAGGGGAAAATGCGTGGCAAAGTAAAATATGTGGGGCGAGATCGGCGCCCCGTGTATTTAGGAAATTTTTTAAGCTTGAAATGTCAAGTTTGATTCAAGCTTGAAATGTCAAGCTTAATGCAAGCTGGGCAAGTGTAAATTAGAACACTTGATTCAAGCTTGCATCAAGCTTACACGCTTGGAATTTTCAAGCTTAATTCAAGCTTATTGACTTGATAAATCAAGCTTGCTGCAAGTTTGATGCAAGTTTGCTGTGCTGTCTGGGATTGACCCTGCATACGAGGAAGTTCAGTAAAGTCCGACTTTTGAAAAGCCGTTCATAACAAACAGGTGCACGTGTGCAAATATAATATCCAGAGTTAATCGGCTTCTACATTTTTAGCAATTATTGACAATGATTAAAGGACAATTCTTAAATTATGAAAAGATAAATTAAGTGCAAAGTAATTTTGCTTTGCATAAATTTTGTTATCACAACCTTTCTTTGATTAAAATAAAACTGGTGTTAACCGCCTGTCATGTGATCGTGTAATAAAATAGTCAAAGATATCGGACATAGATGTGGCAAATACCTTAGAGTCAAAACGTGTACTTTTAACACCACGATAAAACTTCTTTGACAACCATTTTAGAAATCTAATATTAAAAAAAACAACTTGCACAAGATCAATAAAAGTGCATTCGTACGATGGTTATATTACTCCAATACTGGAAGCATATTGAATAAAAGTGCACAAACTAACATTATCGTGATATTAGAAAAATTCTGGAAGCTGAAAATTGCAAAAGAGGAACACTCTTTTTTCCAGACAATTTATCTTCCGTTTTAGAGAACGACACACAATCATTCCTGATTGGATTTCCCTGGTGGTTATCCAGCTAGATAAGATTGCATCAAGAAAGCTATAACGGATGGTTAAAATGATAAAATATATGTTATCTACTGCTTATGTTTATAAGTGAATTTTTGTGATGGATGTTTTAAGATAATTGCTGTTTGTTATTAGAGGAATGCATACTTTTTTACTAAGAACTTAGAAGTAATATGTTGTTGGCTGTAAGTCAAACGGTGCGAGGTATAACTGTCCGCAGGATGGGATGTCTTAAATGAGGGAATTTCAAAAAGATCCTGAACTGTATTTATGTTACAACCGCAGAAAATCTGTCTCCGAACAGCCAAATCTCCCACTGTGGATAAGAAATTTAGGTTTAATGCCACAGCAAGAGTTTACGACTTAAATCCTACGAACGGAAGTACGGAACCATTGGCCAAGCTACCAATTTATTTTGTATTCCATGTAAGGGATGTTGGGGTACTATGAAACAAAATTTACTATTTATTTTTTCCTGTTCAGAAATTTGCATGTAAAAAAATAAAATTCATGGACACTTTTAACCTACTCTTTTCCCCATCTAAATGAATTTTTGAGTTTGTAAATAGTATCTTCATATTTAAAAATTGCAAAAGGTGAAGGTCGACAGTGTTTCATTGTACCCCGTATGCTCGGGGTACAATGAAACACTTAATAACATTTCACAAACACTCAAATGATATGAGTCAAAATACACATTTCAGCATATATTTTTATGTACATTTATAATAAACATTAATAGACATAAATATGAAATTTAAAGAGAAAACAGATTTAATTAAACTGTTATAGCTTGAGTTGAAAACATGATAATTTTATTAAAGATTAGCTTTTTTTCATTTTATATTAAATTTATTAAAATCAAACTAAAAATTAACATTTATGCTTCCCTTTCTGCACTACCTGAACGAACATAAGGTGGTAGTTTTGATACAATTAGAGTTTTTTCAAAAATAACATTTCGGAAGAATGCACAAATTTGAAGCTTGGACTTGCTCGTTTCACGTACAGAGTACATTTCTTTACATTTAAGTTCTCTTTCCTGGACTGAAGCATGATCATTTAGAGCAATACTGCTTGCGTCATGCATGTTATTAGAGACTAACTCATAATCTGTACTGTTTGGATTTTAGTTGAAAGACAATCTGGATTTTCACCATCGTCAGAGTCTGAAGATGGAGAACGATTTAAAAACAATTCTTGGTTAACTTTACGTACTCTATGGAAATCTCAATGTAAATATTCAATCGTAGCATCTTTAATTTTCCAAATTGAGGCTACAAACTATAAAAACTTTTATTTATTCCTAATACTTATTTTTTTAATTCTGTCTTTGAAAGTATAAAGACACACCACAGTGATCACAATATTTGAGAAATAAATAATAAAGCGATAAGAAAACATAGCGGTAAAACAAAATTATTTTTAGTAATAAAATTTACTTTCAATCTTGAAAATTGACTAATTTTCTATATCGCTTGTAAAAAAAAAAAATGCGATTGTCTCCAAATCACATTAGTATATGGAACATATTTTTATCATACGTGTGTGAGTTTCAACTTTCTGTGACAATTCAATTGATTTTAGATAGCATGTTTTATTGTACCCCAACTTCCCCTACGTGCAGGGTGCGAATTAACGGGGGGGATGCCGGGGATCGTCCCCGGCTGAAGAATGTAATATCCCTGGCTATAGAAATATTAATTGATCCCTGCCAGGGATACTATTTATCCCCTGCTGAAGAAACGTTAAACTGGTAAGTGAAGATTTGGGATTGAAGTCAAGAAGTCAAAATGTAGGTGGTATTTTATTGTTTGTTACTATACTCTAATGCGATTGCCTTAAAATTTTGCCTCTTTTCTAAGCTAAAAACTCTCAAGGGTGTCATCCAATATAGGTACATTGTATGTAGCTTGTGTATCTGTGATTCCATAGAACAATAACAATCTATGACTTTTGTTTGAATATAATTCAATTCCCACACGTGTCGGCGACTGCATTTGTCAAGTAATATCATGTGAGTGAAGCATTTGCACCTCCATCCTTTTTCCTTTCAAGTGTCCCCCCCTGGAAAATGTTTTCTTTCAAATGTCCCCCCCTGGAGAAAATGTTCAGTTCGCACTCTGCCTACGTGTAAAAACCGCGCAGTAGTATAACAGCTTAAAGTATGCAACATTTAACAAAATTACAACAGCATGAACAATTTCAGTGTAGTTTCATAAAACATAGTCATTTTGAGCACAAATTAGATCCCAGAGTTAAGATGCTCCAAGTGGATTTGAACCGACTGGACGGAGTGCTGGTGTGCCTACCCTGCCTTTATTCAAAATATCAGCTGTATATTAGAAATCACAGCAATGGATCTACTCAAAATTCTTCATTTCAAAAGCAAATATTCAGATCCAAGGGGAGAGTGAAAGGTGCGAGCGACTCACCTCAAGAGAAATTTATTTACACCACATAGTATGGGCTTTCTGGTGATGATGGCATCTTTCATGCAATTTTGAAATGGTATTTGAGCTTTGTGTCCCCTCTCTACCCCACCCCAACCTGAAAAAAATTCTGGATCCGACCTTGAGTATAACATATTGACCTCAATTTTCAATGAACTTGTGTATATTCCTTTCATACGTTCAAATATCATGCTGATAAAAAAAGCCGATTCAAGAAATAAAACTACTCACTTGAGCATTATAATAGTTTATTTTTCAACAACTGCATTCACTATGTCAATGCTAATTTTTCTTTCCCTTTTTTCAAGTAAAAGAATCTTTATGAGTTTTTATGTATTGTTATGGAAAAATCTAAAGAAATCAAAGCTACAAAGCTACTGATATTACTTGGTTTATTTCCAACATTAACACCCAGTTTTCAATGCAAAACACGCAACATCACTTTCACAGGTCATAGTGAATTTGAAGTTATTATTCAACAAGATGGATAATATGGTATGCTCCATTATAGTAAAATTCTGGGTTGCAAAGTTAATATTGTCCAGTTTATAATCCGATATTTAACGTTGCAGTGTATTTTAGTCCAGTCCATGAGTTCGATCTCCAAATGTACGACAATAGGAAAATTTAACATGACAACTTAGGCCTGTTCCTTTTCATGGTGATCCGAATGGTGTTGTGTATGTACATTGGAAACTATATTCTGCTCCAAATCATTTTCAGATGGAAATTTCCGTCAAAGCTCACTCAATTAAAATAAATTCGTTTTCGCAGCTTCAAAATAATGAATAAACTCCTTTTTACTGGTAGAACACTTATTAAATACTTTGAATAGCACATTCTGTGGTTCTAGTACCCGTATATGAATGCAATTTAACCATTTGATTTTAAATCAAAAGAAATCCGTGTCTTTAAATTGAATAAAAAATCTTTACTTTTATTTCTTTGGGAGGGGATTTAGACCAGGGACTAATTTGCAGCGATGGGGGCCCTGGGCAAAAGCTTCATTGGGGGACCCTTTTTAGGAAAACTCTTTTATACCTTACAGAACAACTTTCATCCTTCCCCATGCAAAGAAAGATGTTATTACAGCATAATGATATTTTAATCAAGATGCAAAGTGAAATACAATATTCCGATAATGATAGTATTATGTAAGATAAGAGCATTTCAATTATATTATTTAATTTTCAATCGTTCATTTCATTCCATATTTTTCAAGTAACATGTTCCACAAGATATTTGTATTTATCTTCCTAGTGTTTATATCAGAGCATTTATTTATAGTGGGATAGATGTTCACTTCACTCCACTTAAAAAGCTATTTCCTTTTTCTCTGGCAACAGAAAATCAGCTGTATGGTTTTCTCGCGATCAGCATACATTACTACATAGGCCGCGCCTTAATTATAAGCTCGCGCTCAATACTTGCCTGAGACTATACCGTTTAGCTTTAAAAATATGTGAATATAATCGCTTTGAAATAGAAACAGAGTAATCATTATTACTATTATTTTTCATAAAATTATCTTCTCTGTCTCTTATTTTAAATTAAAATCAAAATTTGCAAATTTTTTAACTTAAAGGGTAATTTAGGGGCCGCCTTTTTGTTGGGGGGCCGGGCGCTTGCCCCGAACGCTCTGCGAGAAATCATCCCCTGATTTAGCCCCCTGTGTTCTTCCGTGAATGCCCCTCTGCGTTTTATGCAACTTCAAAACATTTTAAGTTCCGATACTGCTCTACAAAACGGGCTGGGGTTTATCCTCATTTAAGGAAATATTGCAAATTTACTCTATATTTAGATTTTCTCTTAAATCTTTTGTCATTCTTAAACGTTTACCGTACTGAAGAATGCATAGTAAAGATCGTGCAAACCATTCTGAAAAATTCCCAGTCTCTGACGTAATTTTATTATTTTTCGAAATCTGCTCAGTATTGCATAATTTCTTTCAAAACTAATAAATAAATAAAAATAGCTGTAAACAAATTTATGGATATTTGAGGAATCTAAGGTTTTTCGAAACAGTTTTTATGCTAAAATAACGAACAGGATCATTTTTCAACTATGCTTGAGTGCGTAGGGGGAGGGGGAGGGCTATGAAAAAGAAGGTCTATTTTTGGGACTGGAATTCTAAAATTTTAAAGGAATGTAGTAAGAGGGAAAGTGACTTGTGGTTTTTGGGATCAATACGAATATGTCAGTGTCTATAAATTCAAAAATGTTTGCATTGTTTGTCACAATATTATAAGAAATATCTTTTTTAAAAATCTTAATCCCCTTATGTCCATTGCCATTAATTAAAGAAACACAAATTTTAGCTAGTCTTCTTTCGGTTGCAAAAATACGTAAAGTGTTACTGTGTTTTCCAATCGTAATTTCGCGAGTAATAAATTATCCGCAAAATGTTTACGAAGTGACAAAGTGACATACGCAAATACTTAATTTTTTTTTCTGTACATTTTTAGTAAGCGATATCAATTCTTATTCTAATCATTGCTACTATTGATGTCAGATTTAATTTTTTTTCCCACTGCAAACATTAGTTCATATTAGGGAATGTGATGAAAACGGGCTAATGTTTCCATGAATACAACATGCATAATAAGTGAGCAATACTCACTGTTTATTTAGCAATTTTTGTGAAAATCTTGGAAGTTTATATTTCTCCAGATTATAATTAACGTTTGGTTCAAAAGAATTCCAAAAGTTTTTTTGAACGTTTCATGATAAATACTTCTTTCTTTTGAAAATTAACCTGACATTAGTTACTCTCAAGCCCGGTGGCGTGGTGGTAGTGCATTAAACTGATGTGGCGCAGGTCCGCTGTTCGATTCCCGGGCTGGGCAAGGATGACTCAGCCTTTCATCCCTGGAGTGGGACGATAAAATGAGGACCAAAGCTTTCTTGGGGAGTAAACACTGGAGGCCCCGAGTCGGGCTGACCATTTGGCCTCGGTATATGCTTCCGCATCCTAGAGAATAGGGTCGCGAAGGCGTGGATAGCCAGTGCAGGCCTTGGTTCCTAGGGGGCTGTTGCGCCAATGAGTTTAGTTTAGTTTTAGTACTCTACATCAGTGGTGTCCAACCTTTCGGGGAGCCGCATAATAATATTAAGTATTGTATTTTATTGCGGTATTGTATTTTAACAGCGGTATCGTATTTTATACAGCAAATAATTTTTTAGACAATTCATGCCCGATTTGATAAAATGAGACACACCAGAGCTACGGGTTAGGCATCCTTACTCTAAGTTAGGCATCCCTTTTTGATTGAATACGTACGTATATATGTATATATGTGTACTATAATTCAATTGGTAATTTGTCCCTGTTTCTTTAAAATATTTGCTTTTATTAGAGCTATTACGAATTTCTTTAAATTGTTATTTATGATCGTGAGCGAAACAGTGACAGAATGGACCAGGCGCTACACATTAGGAGATGGCTGAAGTGTGCAAGTCCAGGATTCTGGTCGATTTAACGGTCTGGAGTTTCGGGCGGTTTTCTCCAGATGTAACGTGAATACACGTTGGAATCCCTTAAACAGTCCTGCTCACAAGGCCATTTTTTAAATACCTATAAAAAAACAGTTTTCTCGCAGCTTGTTTACTTCATGCTTAAACTTGGCGTGTAATGCGCACTTGTAGCTAAATATGATACAGATAAACACCCGAAAAAGAATGTATAGCCGCACGCACCTCGCATTTATCATTTTTCTGTAGGACATGTCAGTTGACAGGGGTCACCTCCCAGCTCCTAGGAGTCAAAATTTCGTTCTCTCCCCTCCTGATCTGTCTAGAAGTGAGGGTAACAGGAGAGAAGCTTTTTTACCACCCCGGCTTCTTGTTCAAGATTAAGATCTCGTCTCGCACCTGAGTCATTAATGAACCTCGGAGGGTAGCGTTCGCACAGACAATTCTTGAAGATCAATCCAATAGTTGATAAAAATCAAGGATAGCGCTTAGTTCTATGGGGCAAGAGTGTGCGCAGGGACTTACAAAACGAATGGGGGTAAAATCAGGCCCTTATTTACTCTTTGAAACAGACTAGGCACCAACTACTAACCGTCGTTGCGCCTCCTTTCATGGGAACCCATATAGGGAGATCGTCCCTCCCCCATCCACTAGGGATCGCATAATGAACATTTTTACTGTATAGTGGAAATTTTTTGTGTTATTTTAGTGGTAAAGTGTTTGAAATCGTTAAATGAAAAAAAAAAGTACTCGCCCGACGTACCCGTATAGTTGTAGATGTACATGCCCTTTTCTGAGGCTGTCCCCAGCGTGCAGATCCCCACGTGTGCCAAAAGATCAGGGTCTCTTTTCTATCTGGATAACTTACGTAAATTATATATATATATATATACTAGCTGAAGTACCCGTTCTTCGCACGGGAAAGAATGGCCTTTTTGATATTACGATTTGTGGTGATTACTATTCATTGTAATAAACAGATATAGCAAAATGGATATATTGCAAAATATCCATTTTGCAATATAGATATAGCAAAATGGATATATTGCAAAATATCCATTTTGCAATATAGATATAGCAAAATGGTATAGCAAATGGTTATATTGTGTCCAATAATCATGCATACCGAATTTCAAGGCAATCGTTTGTACGGTGCAGAAGTCCATGCGGCGTAGCGCAATCTAGTGGCGAGTTTTAGCAAAACGGATACGGCGAAAATATTCTTCGCATTCAGATATCGATGTATACGAATTTTCATGACAATCGGCCGGACAGTCCTGAAGTTCATGTGTTGACGCGACATCTAGTGGCAAGTTATAGGAAAATGGATAGCGCCAAACTCTTTCCCGTGTTCAAATATCTATGTATACCTATTTTCATAGCGATTATTTGCACAGTCAAGAAGTGATACACTGCAGGGCCATCTAGTGGTTAATTAAAGTAATGATTTGCTACAGCGCCGTCAAGTGGCGAGTTATAGCAAAATGGATAACACCAAAATATTCTCATTGTTCAAATAGCTATGTATACTGATTTTCATAGCGACCGTTTGAATGGTCAAGAATTTGGCCAGCTGCAGCGTCATCTAGTGGCGAGTTAAAATAATAATGCATTGCAATGTCATCTAGTGGTGAGTAACATCAAAAGGAACGCAGTTAGAATATATTCTTCGTGCTCAAATGTGTAAGTATAAAAAATTTTATGCCGATCAGTCGAGCGGTATAGAAGTTGATGCGTTGCAGCGCCATTTAGCGGCAAGTTACAGCAAAATGGATAGTAAAAAATATTCTCCGTGTTCTAATATTCGCGTGTACCAAATTTCATAGAAATCGGTTGGACGATATTCGCATAGCAAAGGGCTAAATGGAATAGAATTCGACGTTGCGCTGCGGCACCAAGTGGCAAGTTAGAGTAAAACGGATAGCATAAAAACCTTCTCCGTGATAAAAGACTTAGGTGAACCAAATTTCATGGTGATTGTTCAAACGGTGCTGGAGTTTTTCAACCTCATACACACGTACCAACATTCATTTTTATCTATAACCAGTGTCATTATATATACCAGTCTCAAATAAAATCCAGTTTCAAATCTAAGCCTCGCCAAAGTGCTAACATACGCCATTTTGCAAGAGTTTTTTCAGGGAATCATTCGAAGCATTGACTTAGCAGCAATCAATATGGGAAATGGTTCGACCGCCAAAAAGTAAAGCACGCATTTATTTGAAAAGTGGAATCCCTTAATACAGCCGAATTTTTTAAAATTATCAACTATAACGTGTTTTATTCATCGTTACTCCGATGTACTAAATGAGAAGATTTCAATTTTCTGAAATTTGGCGGAATTCCCCCAACTTAAATCAATGTACTCAATTGGCGAGAATTCTGAAGATAGATCGCTTGAAATCCCTTAATAACTGCATTATTTCTTCACGGATCATTAAAATTTAACGCTGTATTCTAATAAAACCTTTGCACTTGTTTTCAAAAATCTATTTCCTTAACCCATTTATGCCTAGTGTCCCTTTTTTGGGACGGCATTTTCGCTATTAGTCGAAAACGTTATTTATTTTTCCGAGCCTTTATTCATGAGTATTGAGCCTCAACTCTACAAAATATTCTAACATGACCAAGTAGAATGTTGAGATTTCGATTTTTATGCATAATGATTTTAAAAGAAATCATCCCTTGTTCAACAAGTTGACATCAGAAATTTATCTATTATTTCTGTTATCTGTAAAAATCGAAGAAAATCGCAAAAATATCCAGGCACAAATGGGTTAAGCTCTCAATAAATTGCGCCAAGCCGAAAACTGTGCAAACCGCTAGAACTCACTTTCTGGGCATTTGAGCCATTTTATTTTTTCGCCAAACTAAAAAATTTTATATATTAGCTTCGGAAATCTTCAATTCTTATTGTTTTGCGTATAAAACATTTCATTCCTGCTCTGATTTCCCATGCACACGATATTATAATAAAAAAATAATAATCTTACAAATATGAACTAACAAAAAAATCATTATTATTCTTTTATTTTTACTTTGAGAATTTAAAACATTTTATTCGGCAAAATCGCCACACATGGCAACCACAATGCTTATTTCAGACGTTTGTGACTACAGGGGTTACAATTACGGAAAGCTTTTTGCGTGGAGAACATAAAAAAATCTCTTAAATTCCGGGAACGGGAAGACTTTCAAAGTTTTAAAGTGGACTATGATTTATTCTATATTATTTTACATATCTGCGCAACATTTCAGGCTGATAGGTCCATTTTTGTGGATTTGTATACGAATCAAATCCACAAACAAACAAACAGAATTTCATTTTTATTTATAAGGATATATATGCTAGCTTTATTACCTGGCTACTGGGCTACCTCTGGCCCTGATACCACCACCTCTCAGTGGCGAGGTACACAAAACAAATTTCAAAAATTAAATATGCAGATACGACGCAACTTACAAGTTGAATTTGCAACTATTTGCGTTTTCAGCAGTTAGAAGAAAAAATGCATGCAAAAAAAAAAAAAAAAAATCATGGTCCAACTGTCGCCATCTGGCTAAGTTTTAGCGAAGATGTTGGCGTGAGTAATTTTATTTCAATTTTTCTTTAAAATCTAATTGATTTAGCTCCGAAACACTTATTTTACTGACATCTTAATTATTTATACGAGTTCATAAATAATATTGTACCGAATATTATAAAAATAAAGAAAATATTAAGAAAATGGGGGGGGGAAATGGAATAACAAACCGAACGTAACAAACCAAGGGAGAATTAGAAAGGGATAACCGCAAAAAAGTGATTCATGCGCACACTGAAAATGTGCGAACGGAACCGCTCCCGCGACCTCTATCGCCTTCTGTTCCCACAGAGCGGTTCAGAAGATCATTTCTCCGATCGCACGTGCGATTGGGGAAAACACCTGTTGTTTTCTGCTGTAGTAATCTACAATACAATGCGTTAGCTATGATAAGCGTATTTAATAATAGTGTGGGGGCAAGGAGAGAAAATCTCACTTTTTAAACTCACAAAAATTTAGAAGGGCACTTAATACTTTTTTTTAAATTTAACTTGTTAATGTGATTAATTTGTATTTTTTCTTTTAGGGGCTCACGTGCTCATGTGCTCAAATGAAGGAGCCGCCGTTGCCATTTTTAAAGGAAGAATTTGTCGGGCATTTAACCCTTTGAGGATCTCGATATGCATAATATATCGGATATTTACCCCCTTTTCACTCCGCATAGTGACACACTCTGATCTCTATTCTCTTTTATGAAATTTCGCAGACGGTCTGTGAGTTGGAAGCGATGTGAAATTTGAATTATGTAGATGAAGCTGCAAGGCCTCCTTTCAAATTGGGATAAGTGTATTTATCTATGGAAAAACAACAAAAAAACATTTGATAAAAACTGAAAAGAGAAGAGATAAATGACGGATTTCAAGAATTTCTCTTTTAGAGAAATTCCTAGTGGGTCTAATGATAATTTCGGTCCTGTGTAAGAGGATGGTACTGAATAAATGAGTAACACACCCATCTCGTCAGCACACGAAAATGCAACGTTAAAACGCATTTTTAAAAGATTTAAATAGTTATATTGGCGTGTGTGATACTGAATAGTTATAGTTCGTGTTTACTTTGAAAAAGTCGATTTAAGTATTTTTTTAAATAATCTGTATCGCCTTTGTCTAACATACTGGCTACCGGCCACAGTTGGGTTCACCGAAGATTTGAATCCGGCCCATTAACTTCTGTTTGGAATTTTATTTATTTATTTATTTTTAAATGACGGTTTAGAAGAAATGTAGTAAAATCCATGGTGAATTTGCAAAAAGATTTTTGAATTTCCGGGTAAACTCTGGTGTGATGTAATAAAATTATTTTCAGATCCATTAGGAACTGAAGTTATTGATCCTTCTGACATCTTGTAGTTGCAGATAGAACTAGTTGAAATCGAAGATGATGCTGATACGAATAGAGTCATGGGCGCCCATAAGTATGGGCAGTTAGAGGCCACGATCAGGGGCGGATTTAGGGGAGGGCAACCGGGGCTGCAGCCCCAGGGCCTCCACAAGAGACATTTTTACGTAAAATTTATGTCAATTTTTCTTGGCAAAATATTTGTCTCTCTAAGATATGTTTTTTAATTTTTGCCAATAATTTACGCTTTTAGTCCCCATCATATGAATAAATGATTTTTAGATAACCCCTTAACGGTCGTATTATTTTCAAGAAAAAGGTCGTAAAGGTGACTATTTTTTTTTTAATTCCAGAAAATTGTATAAAAATAAGTGCATGTACAATATATCTAGGGTCACCCGGGGTAAAGTAAGTATAGTTACTCTTTTGTTGTTTTCACTTTACTAGATAACATTTTTCTAAAATAAATAAAAAATGGTTAAAATGCTGACATATCTAGCAACATTTTAACTTGGTAATAAAAAATCCGGCAGCACATTTACTAGACGTAATGCTCTTCAAAAGATAGAACACTGTCTATTTAATAACTGACAAACTTTTTTTCATAAAAAATTACAGGAAGAATTTTAGAAATCTATTATTTGAATTTCACAGAAGAAAGATTTTCCTAACAGAAAACTTCAAATAGAGCAAATTTTCTTACTAAAAAAAAAAAAAAAATGTATAGCATGTTTAGTTACACGGGGTAAAATGGGTATAGTCAAAATTTTTGAGTTCAAAATGTGAATGCATGAAGATGGATCAAATTTGAAAGACCTTTGAGAGCAAATTTAGGTTTAGGGAGAGTTGTGTTATGTATTTACCCTAAACACAATACATGCAATGTATTTACTTGTATCAGTAAGAATAATAGAGCATTATTTTAATAGTTGCATACAGGCCTAACTCTGTATGCATTAATACTACTAACAAAGCCTATTATTTAACTTATTATTATAAAGCCTACATCATG
This sequence comes from Cheiracanthium punctorium, assembly GCA_038373885.1. Taxonomy (NCBI): domain Eukaryota; kingdom Metazoa; phylum Arthropoda; class Arachnida; order Araneae; family Cheiracanthiidae; genus Cheiracanthium; species Cheiracanthium punctorium. Next base: position 16,909 of record JAWZYV010011910.1, on the reverse strand, counting down.
GGCGCCGGCAGAATATTTCCCAGGGCGTGGGGGCAAAGACTACTGCAACGTATGGTTACCATGTTGGAAAGAGCAAAAAAGCAAGGAAAAACACTGCATACAAAAATCCAGGGGGGGCATTGCCCCCCCTTGCCCTATGCTGCCGGGGCCCATGGCCTACATGCCGTAAGCAAATTAGTACAGTAGAAGACCCAAAATTCACAAGCCTCTAAAATCCGCACTGTTTGTTCAATTTAATCGGTGTAATCTGCTTTGCTAGGTGCAAGTTCAAAAAACTCCAGTATAACCACAGAGTAAAACTAATAAGTAATTCTTCCTTGAAAAAAAATTATATTTTAGAATTTGTGAACTCTGGTCGTAACATTGATAAACTTCAGATGACCGACAGTGACATAATTTGCACTGAGTTACAGTCACAAGATACAGACCATATAAGATACACCTATCTCTAACAGATAAAGACAGTGGAAGTAAACGTGGGAAAAGATTTAACTACAGAATAGGTAGCTGTAACAATTTGGAGAACAGTCCATGACGCAATAAAGGCAGAAAAAGGACAAACAGTACTAAAATAAATAAAACTATCAATGGAATAGAAATTAATCCAGTGGTTCTCGCTGCAGTGAATCCAGTGATTGGTGACTGGGTCGATGTGCAGGTATCACAAATTGTCAGAAAGCTTCCTCTACCGAGCTGCAATAGTCGTTGCCAGTATGTCTTTTGTTCATAATCTTTGGTTCTGCAGTTAACAATATATTATAATTACTTTTGATTAAAAATTGATCTTCAATGATACCTTGGGCGACTTAATTCTTCATTTTCTAAATTCATCATACTGTATTTCAACTTTAACCTGCATATACCCATTTTACCCCGAAACACGGGGTAAAATAGGTATACATCGGGCTAAAATGGGTATAGCCCTTTACACAAAAATTAAAGCAAAAAGAAAAGAACTCATTATGTTCAATTTAGACCTAAAACACCCAATGTAAAGAATCTAACAAAAACACGATTATATTCCATATTGTTTCTTCTATGCAACATTAAAAATATAAAAACTGAATTTTATACCCGTTTTACCCAAGGTGACCCTATTCATTGTAAGGATTTGGACATTTTTTTAGAGCGAAAGGAAGAAAAAAATAAGTTTCTAGAAAAAGCCAACATTCAGGGTTATTGTGACTGAATGTGTGTTTTATAGTAAGCAGGGTATCATTTTAAATATACGTTTTAAACACTAAAGGAGAGACAGATTTTTATTAAACTTACTTCATAAAATAAATAAATATTTGTAAAGCTTTCATTAAACATAAGTAAAAAAGTGAGCTAAGATTGCACAGTACATATCACAAATACACGTATTTGAGTACTGCTACCATCCATTTAAAAATGAACTATCTCCAAATTAAGTTAAAAATAGTTTGGTATTGTCATCTATTGTGTAACATGAGATGTAAAAATTCGTGCATAGGAATTAAAATGCTCTTATCTTTCTAACGCATAACATTTGAACACTATTTCCCGGCAATATCACGGGCACGGGAAATCGAGCGTGAAAGCTTAGCCCTTGATTTTGACGGGAGCGAGGTTTAAAGGGTTAAATGGACTGTCCTCTCCTGCAATCAATTACGGACACTGCGTAGTAGTAGTTCGACTATTAGTCCAATGGAAGTATTTTTTATAAGCAGTTTACGAACTATCGGCCCATTACCGCCACTTGTATTGAAAGAATTTGGTTTGTTCAGCAATAAATTATTCAAATATTTGTAACTTTATAATATAATTGTTATACTATTCGTATAATATTATAGGACGGTGTGACAAACATCTGAATTGCCATGAAGATTAATTCAAAAACTAACCCTATATGTATACCTAACCTAACTACCGATACCTAACTTTCGGTAATAAAATCTTTTTATTTGTTGTTTATCGTAGAATGGTACAAATTGGGTCCTAGCTTTTCTGGTACAAATTTGAGTTAATTCGTGATTTTTAGTAATCTATTTGTTTAATTATCTTTTGAGTTTAATATATCAAGTTTCTTCTTGATATTAAAATAGTATGGGACTTAAAAAAAAATCTAGTTATTTATTCCATTTATTGTATTTAGAGGAGGTATATTTTCGAAGACTATTTGATTTAAATATTTTATTTAAATTAACTAAAAGTATTATGACTTACAAAAAGCCGTTGTTATAATAATAATTTTACACTATTAAAATTTAATTAATAGAACTTGAGTAATGTAATATCTTCCTTCCTTCCTTTCTTTTTCTTTTTTTTTCTTTTTCTTCTTCTTTTTTTTTTTTTTTTTGGAGGGTCTTCCAATTCTTTTTTTTGTTGTTGTTGTTGTCTATAAGCTGTACTCCTTTGTTCCTCATTGTTCTTCATTCATTTCTGCAAAAATTTACTTCACGTTCACGCAATAAAATATTAGCCAATGATGCTAATTCTTTTTCTAAAACTTTTGCGTTTATAATCAGACAAAGCATAATTAGTAATTACTCAGCATGTTAGACGATTTAGTTTTACCAAAGGTTTGTTCGATATCGAATAATTAAAAGCGTTAAGAAATACTATTTTAGATTTGAAGCTTAGCATGCATAGTTAAATATTAATTAAATTGCTGAGTAAAATAATTTATTAGTTGGTGAAAAATAAAAGCTAAAAAGCTAATATTACCCTGCACTTAATTAGAAATGATAATACAAAAGCAAAATAACGTTTTCATGATAAGTCTTTAAAAACTAATGCTAAAATACTGCTATTCTTATATTACATGAAAGTATTTAAAAAAAGATTTAACAGAGATACATAAAAGAATTTAGACAAAACCTAAGATGTTTACTTACGGTTGAAAAATACTGACTCTCAGAGTGTAGATGAAAATATAAATGAAGTATGTGAAGATATGAAGGAATTGAAAACATACAACGAACATGGTATGTTGTTATATATTTGTTATTCGTGTTAATAGTATGTCGTGTTAATAATTACTTAAATACAATAGTTTAAATCATTACTTTTTCAGAAGTTTCAAAGTTAACTCTTGTCAATTTTTCTAACATAAAAGTAATCCTACCTTCACATAATTATTAACTTCTTTGTCTGACACTGGTATATATAGGTATGCATGTGCTTTACTTAATTATTGTGGGTGCACCCGTTTGATTGGTATGCATACATGTTGTGTACTGTCTGGCTGGTCCAGCAAATATCACAGGTGTGTTTGAAATTTTTTCTGTATCTATCAATATATCCCTGTGTTTTCATTAATGTGTTATAACTTGACCCTTAATAACAATAATAATTTATAAAGTATTTAATTATAACGTAATGATAAAATAATAATTGATAATAAAATAAATTGGATAAATCGCAATAAAAAATAGTAAACCATAATTATGTATTATAACATTTTAAAATCTTTGTAAGGTCATATCTGTACATACATACATTTCCTTTTCTACATTACATGCAGATTCCGATACACATTTTTCTAGAAAATGATTTTCCTTGTTATTTTGTATAATTATTTTTCTTAATTAAATATGTGTAAATTTTTCTCATGGTACATACATATGATGTAAATAAAATATTGATTCTACCATGATGGTACAAGACTGGATAGTAAACATCTAGCCAAAACGTTTTTTTATACTTATAGCAAATTTTGCATATGCATCAGTATTAACTAAATGATATTTTTCATGCATATATTATGACATTTAAAAGGCCTTAAGATTTTTACATGATCATGTTATTTTGTTGTTAAAAAAAGAGAATTGAATTTTTTGATTTTGAGTACTCTCCACTGAAATTTTTAGCAGTGTGAAATTTTATGTGCACATGAGCTTGAAATGCACTTTTTGAAAAAAGGTGTGCTGAAATGCCCCCTATTGTGAGCTAAATGCTCCTTTAAAATTTTGTCGACATTTTTTTTTATGCTAGCATTGATATCAAGTGTCAACTTGTATTTTGTCATGACATATTTCTTGTATACTTGACTTATATATTTTTTTCAGGTGGTCGCTAATGGGAGTTTCCTTCTTTTAAATAATTTTTGTTTATGCATATTTTGTGTTTGTTTTATGATGCCAAACAGATTTTTTTTAATTTCGAATTTCTATTAAAGGCCATAATTTATTTAACTTAAAAAAATTCTAAAATTTTTATTTTTCAAATTTAAATAAAAAAAGACAACAAAATTAACTAATAAAAAAATTTCATTTTTTTCTGGATGAAGGGTGGATATATGTGATGGAGATCACATATTTAATAATAATTTTCATTTGTGTTTACTTTCTTAAATTTAATATATTTTAAATCAAGAATTTTCATTTAAATTCTCTTCTCATTTTTAATTATACCGTCTTTCAAAATTTTGTATTATGCTTTTTGTACCACATATTTAATTTCAATTAACTGCCTATTTATCCGGATTTAATGCTTAAATTATTCTATGGCCTTTTATTCCATGTCAATAATAAGTCCGTTACATTTCTTTAGCTTTCCTATCTGTTAAGAAACATATGTTTCGCATGCAGAACATTTGCATTTTATTTATATGCATCTATGCCTAGCGTCTTTCTATACGCGTACATCACTTTATTCCTTTCATTACCAAATATGGACATGACCTCACATCAGTTAAAATACAGCTAGTTTTCTATCACAAGGGTTTACTGTAATTTTGGCTGCCTTTATCCTCAATAATTCGGTGCCCAGCGCATTGTTATGTCTTGCCTTCCTCTCTGTTGACTAAGAATATTCTGCGGTCTTTGGCGTCTTTAATAATGAAAACATTATTGGCTCTTGTTTGGACGTTCTTTTAATATGCCAAGTTTAACTTTCTCGCCAAGCTCCTGATCATTCTTCGATTGAATTTGACTTCCGATTAATCAGACCCTTTTTTAACCATCATAGCTAACGGTCTCCCAGCCACCACCATCATGTGATCTTTTCTAAGAAATCAAATAAAGTGTTGTTCTTCTACAATTTGTCTCTCTTGTAATCGCTTCGCAAAGTGACGTTAACCTGGATTATTTACAAGACTTCACAACGCTCTCCGAATGTACCTCCACGCTTCTAAAAGTAAACCTTCAACGCAATTCAAATCACCCCAACTAAGTTCATCAGCATACCCCCCCCCCCCCCCAAAAAAAAAAAAAAATTAAAAAGGGTTACTGAAATTTAACATTTGTATCAAAGAAACAGACAACACTTTCTAAAAAAAAAAAACATACTACTGAAATAAACAACGATTCTTACATATTTTTTCTTCCGATATTCCACAGATTTAAAAGTTAACACATAGTCTATTTTACAGGCGTTAAATCGAATATAGAAAGTAAAACTATATTCACTTTTATGATATCAATCGAAAAATTGAAATCACCAGTAATTCAAACAAGATACCATACTAAGCATTAATCCGTCATGTTATTACTTTGGTTTGCTCTGAGTGGAAGATATCAAGAACCCTGAGGTGCTCAGGTGGTTACAGAAAGAAAGAGTTCCATAACCGTGGCCATCAGGATGACAGTGTTTTGGCTAATGAATGAGTCATCCTAAGTAGGCGGTTTTGGGAATAAACAGAAAATGCGTATACAAAAATTTGAATTCTAGTTACTCATGGTCATTTTATCGAATTTATTATTGATTCCTTTTATTTTGACTAATTATCGATTATTAATTAAATATTATAGTAAAAGTTTATCTGGAAATTATTGTTTCAGCTTCAATTTTTAAATGTAATTTTAACAGTTGTTCCAAAGGCAAATTTATGCAATGCTAAACTTCATAAAATAAAAATGAGAAGCCAAAATCATAATTTTTCTTTATCATTTTTCGCCTAAAACCGTCTAGCTGGGCTTAAAAAAAGTCACGACGAAGTTGGCATGGCTTCTTCTCCAGATGTTTAGCTACTCCGAGAAAATATTAAATTTGTAGTGGTGTATGGTTATTTGTAGAAACAAAAGAGATGAAAGTTTTCCTGCCCGACAGAAAATTCCATGCGATGTTTTAAAATTCATTTTTTGAAAAGTTACAGAAAATTACAACTTTATAAATCCCTTTAAAAATTTTACCGTTTCCATCCAGACTTTGAACTGATTAAGTGGTATGTAATCAATTAGGATTACTTTTCGTTTTCAGATGTAGACTACGATTATATTAAGGTAATTACAACTATTAATATTGTCGTCTACGATTAGATTAAGGTAATCCCAAATACTAATTTTATCGTTTGCAATTAGATTACAAAAATCAAACCAATAAAAACTTTAGATTACGATTAAAAATATTTTTTTGAGAACATTCATAGCGTTTTAATTTACAATGTTTACGCAGAGGACCGAACTAATTAACAAAAAACACACAAACTGGTGCTTAAAAGGGCGTAACCGATGAGAGCATAGAAGAATATACTCCCTCCCACCTACGTTTTTTTATATGAACAGTTTACAACAAAGCCTTCACATTCCGTATGTTCAACCAATTTAAGTCTTAACTATAAATGTTTTATCCAAATTTACATATTTTTATCATACTTTTTCATTGAGTACAAAACGCTTAAACACATCTCGCCAAATACGCGAAACAAATCAAATTCTGCCAAATGAAACAAATCAAATTCTGCCATTTTGGAATATTATCAGATGTAAAAGATTTTTTTAAGGAATTGCGCCTAGTTTTATTCACCTGAGAAAATTCTTAAATTAAATTAAATTTTTATACAGTTTTCAATAAACCTTCCTTTCGTAATTCAGTTTGACTCCAGTTTGCATGCTTTTAAAGCACAGGGGCGTGGCCAAAGTACGATAAGGCGTGGCGAAAGTACCATAAAAGGGCAAACTCCTATGAATGGTTTACAAATTTCCTAAAATTGGGATGAAAATTAAAATAACGATTATAAAAAATTATATATAAATCTATACATTCAAATCCTCCAAAACCATACATTTAAAAAAAAATGGAAATATATTCCTACGTTTGTTCTACGCCTAGCACCTCAAACATTCTGTATAACAACACATTTAGTTTAAAATTTGAAGAAATTTTTTTTTTGGTAGAACGGGATGTGTTTTCTACAGGGATTTTCATAGAGGATACAGGCATTTTTCATAGTAGTTTCACCAAATTCAATATTTTGAAAGTCAAACTCATTTACACGTAATCTTCTTCACAGTAAAATTCATGATATATATATATATATATATATTTAATCCAAATAAACTTGCATATTATAGATAATGTTTACCATTCTTTTAAAAATCGAATCAAAGACAATGATTTTTTACTTACTTCCTTTTTTCCTTTACTTTTTTTTTCTCCTTAAAAATTTCGGAAAGTTGTTATTGTGATTCTATTGTAAATCATAAAATTCAATAAAAGGTGGAGTACTTATTGTTGTTGCTCCCATTGCCCTCCGTCTACCGCGGAGCTTTTCCAGATCCTCCATATAGGACGGCACTGGGCTGAAAAGGACAGCTTCCATTTTAGGGAGCCCCAGTGGAAGGAAGTCTGATTTCGCCCGGGGTCAAATACTTTGAAGCAATTCTAGATGAGAAAAGAAGTATGTTGGAGGGAGTATTCTTCTACGCCCTCATCGGATACGATCCTTCCTCGTTACGTAAAAACAATAGAAGATGTCTTCAGTCAAGGGCGGATCCAGAAACTTTTTTCGGAGGGGGCGCAAATCGTGAATACTCATTTTATCTCGTGTAAAGAACCCTCAATATTGGTGAAAGCCCCATTTATCTAGTGTAAATATATTTTTCTGAAATCGGCACCCCCAGATGTATCGTTTGAAAGTACAGGTCATTGCAGACACAACGGATTTTACGCGCACCAGTTCCCATTAATGTACACGGTGAGTATTTATTAGACGTCGTACATAGAGTAGGTTGTGGTAATTGTGATCACTAGGTAACTGTAACCAATAGGATTTTTTTTAAATCTTTGAAGTTTTGTTAAAACTTTAAGCATGAAGCTTACAATGCATTCTTTAGTGTATATGTCTTTCATCATTAGTTCTAAGTATTTTTAAAGCAGTGAGATGTAAACTAACAGCGTACGAAAATTTTCACATACTTAAGCCCTTCCCGGTTTCTATCCAGGTTGAGTCGGGCAGGTGACATGTGATAAAGATAAAATTTTATACATTAAAAGCCGGCGACTTTCAACAAACGGAGATTATATCTCTGTCTGCCATGAATCTGCTTCTGCAGTAAAGTACATGCATAAAGTTTCTGTTCTTGGAATTTATTGTTTGAATTTTCATTTTCTAGATTTCTCATTTTTATGTAAATAAACTGCTCTAACTTTATTTAATTTAGAATGTTTACTGGTGTCATGTAGAGGAACAGATTATATAACTGTAAGTGTTTTATGTTTCTTAAAAAGGGTAAACTTTTCCCGACCAGCACTCTTGAATTACTACGGAGAAAAAACATTAAATGTCCAGCAAATAATGTCTTAACATTAATTTAATAATTTAACTTTTGAAATTAGATACAACTGAAGATATCTTCTATTGTTAATACGTAGCGAGGAAGGGGCGTATCCGATGACCCTAGTAGAACAATTAGTCCAAAAGACGTTTAAAACACGTTTTTTAACGTCATAAAATGTGTTTCGAACGTAATTTTAACGTTTTTTGAATTATTTGTGCTACTAGGGGAGGGCGTAGAAGAATACTCCCACCCACCTACTTCTTTTCTATGAACAGGTTACACCACTAAATCTATGCATTACATATGTTAAACCAATTACAATCTTGACTATAAATGTCTTATTCGCATATACATAACTTTTATGACACTTTTTGCATTAAGTACAAAATGCTTCAGCTCATCTCGCCTTGATAAACCTATACATTGTATTCCCACAAAATCATACGTATTCCCCCCATTGATTGAAATTGTTGTATTCCCCCAAAATCATACGGAGATTATATCTCCGTCGTCCATAAATCTACGTCTGCAGTAAAGTACATGCATGACGTTTCTATTCATGGAATTTATTGTTTGAATAGGTTTGACTAAAAGGGGGTAACTTTTCCCGACCAGCACTCTTGAATTAGTACGGAGAAAAAAATTACATGACCCACAAATAATGTGTTAAAATTAATTTAATACTTTAACTTTTGAAATTAGGTACAACTGAAGATATCTTCTATTGTTTTTACGTAACGAGGAAGGGGCGTATACGATGAGGGCGTAGAAGAATACTCCCTCCAACCTACTTCTTTTGTATTAACAAGTTACACTGCTGCATCTATGCATTACATATGTTAAACCAATTACAAACTTGTCTATAAATGTTTTATTCGCATTTACATACTTTTATGACAATTTTGCATTACGTACAAAACACCTAAGCTCATCTCGCTTTAAAAATCGTATTCTACCATTTTTGGAACTTTATCAGGTATGAAAGATTTTTATAAAGAAAATGCACCTAGTTTTTTCACCCGAGAAAATGGTTAAATTAAAATTAAATTTTATACAGGGTTTTCAATAAAAACTGCCACTTGTTATTTAATTTGACTCATGCTTACAGATTTAGTAGCACAGCTTTAGTAGATTTAAAGCACAGAGGCGTGGCCAAAGTAGGGTAAATCCCATCAATAGTTTACACTTTTCGTCGTTTAAGGTTTTGTCCGTTACAGTAGGAAAACAGTTGGAGATAGACCATTTGTGTTACACAAGAACTGTCACATCACCCAGAAAGTATTTTACAAGAGTTCTGAATCACTCTATATACATGTGTGTGTGTGTGGTATATGTATATTTAATGGGGAGAGTGCATTGTTACAAGTAGTGTAAATGATTTGTTTTATAAAAACTGATGGGAATATTTAGTCATATATACCCCCCCCCCCCGAAAAAAAAAATAATTATAATAACAAAGTGTTACTGAAATTTAACATTTGTATCATAGAAACAGATAACACTTTCTAAAAAAAAAAAAATACTAATGAAATAAATAACGATTCTTATATATTTTTTCTTCAGATATTCCACAGCTTTAAAAGTTAACATATAATGTATTTTACATGCATTAAATCGAATATAAAAAGTAAAACTATATTCACTTGTATGATATCAATCGAAAAATTGAAACCACCAGTAATCCAAACAAGATATCATACTAAGCATTAATCTGTCTGCGTTATTATCTTGACCCGGCTTTTAGAGCTAGCTAAAAGTTATCGAGAACCCTGAGATGCTCAGGTAGTTATACAAAGTAAAGAGTTCCATAGCCCTGGCCATCAGGAGGACAGTGTTTTGGCTAATGAGTGGGCCATCCTAAATACGCGGTTTTGGGGGTAAACAGAAAATGCGTATAGAAAAATTTGAATTGTAGTTAATCATGATCATTTTATCGAATTTATCATTAATTACTTTTATTTTGATTGATTATTGATTATTAATTAAATATTATGGTAAAAATTTATCTGGAAACTTTTGTTGCAGCTTCAATTTTTAAATAAAATTTTAACTGTTGTTCCAAAGGCAAATTTATTCAATAATAAACTTCATAAAATAATAATGAGAAACACAAATCATAATTTTTCTGTATCATTTTTCGCCTAAAACCGTCCTGCTGGGCTTTTCGAAAGTCACGACGATGTTGGCATGGCTTCTTCTCCAAGTTGTTTAACTACTCCGGGAAAATATTAAATTTGGAGAGGTGTATGGTTATTTTTTGGTAGAAATAAAAGAGATGAAAGTTTTCCTACCCGACAGAAAATTCCATGGGACTTTTTAAAAAATTATTATTTGAAAAGTAACAGAAAATTACAACTATAAAAATCCCTTTAACAATTTTACCGTTTCCTCCAGACTTCGAACTGATTAAGTGGTATGTAATCAATTAGGATTACTTTTCGTTTTCAGATGGAGACTACGATTATATTAAGGTAATTCCATCTATTAATTTTGTCGTCTACGATTAGATTAAGGTAATCCCAAATACTAATTTTATCGTTTGCAATTAGATTACAAAAATCAAACCAATAAAAACTTTAGATTACGATTAAAAATATTTTTTTGAGAACATTCATAGCGTTTTAATTTACAATGTTTACGCAGAGGACCGAACTAATAAACAAAAAACTCACAAACTGGTGCTTAAAAGGGCGTAACCGATGAGAGCATAGAAGAATATACTCCCTCCCACCTACGTTTTTTTTTTTAACAGTTTAAAACAAAGCCTTCACATTCCGTATGTTCAACCAATTTAAATCTTAACTATAAATGTTTTATCCAAATTTACATATTTTTATCACACTTTATCATTGAGTACAAAACGCTTAAACACATCTCGCCAAATCAACGAAACAAATCAAATTCTGCCAATTTTGGAATATTATCAGATGTAAAAGATTTTTTTAAGGAATTGCACCTAGTTTTATTCACCTGAGAAAATTCTTAAATTAAATTAAATTTTTATACAGTTTTCAATAAACCTTCCTTTCGTAATTCAGTTTGACTCTTTGCATGCTTTTAAAGCACAGGGGCGTGGCCAAAGTACGATAAGGCGTGGCGAAAGTACCATAAAAGGGCAAACTCCTATGAATGGTTTACAAATTTCCTAAAAGTGGGATGAAAATTAAAATAACGATTATAAAAAATTATTCATAAATCTATACATTCAAAACCTCCAAAACCACACATTTAAAAAAAAATGGAAATATATTCCTACGTTTGTTCTACGCCTAGCACCTCAAACATTCTGTATAACAACACATTTAGTTTAAAATTTGAAGAAATTTTTTTTTGGTAGAACGGGATGTGTTTTCTACAGGGATTTTCATAGAGGATACAGGCATTTTTCATAGTAGTTTCACCAAATTCAATATTTTGAAAGTCAAACTCATTTACACGTAATCTTTTTCACAGTAAAATACATATATATATATATTTAATCCAAATGAACTTGCATATTATAGATAATGTTTACCATTCTTTTAAAAATTGAATCAAAGACAATGATTTTTTACTTACTTCCTGTTTTCCTTTACTTTTTTTTTTCTCCTTAAAAAATTGGGGAAGGTGTTATTGTGATTCTATTGTAAATCATAAAATTAAATAAGAGGTGGAGTACTTATTGTTGTTGCTCCCATTGCCCTCCGTCTACCGCGGAGCTGTGCCAGATCCTCCATATAGGACGGCACTGGGCTGAAAAGGACAGCTTCCATTTTAGGGAGCCCCAGTGGGAGGAAGTCTGATTTCGCCCGGGGTCAAATACTTTGAAGCAATTCTAGATGAGAAAAGAAGTAGGTTGGAGGGAGTATTCTTCTACGCCCTCATCGGATACGCCCCTTCCTCGTTACGTAAAAACAATAGAAGATATCTTCAGTCAAGAGCGGATCCAGAAACTTTTTCCTGAGGGGGCGCAAATTGTGAATACTCATTTTATCTCGTGTAAAGAACCCTCAATATTTGTGAAAGCCCCATTTATCTAGTGTAAATATATTTTTCTGAAATCGGCACCCCCAGATGTATCGTTTGAAAGTAGAGGTCATTGCAGACACAACGGATTTTACGCGCACCAGTTCCCATTAATGTACACGGTGAGTATTTATTAGACGTCGTATATAGAGTAAGTTGTGGTTTGATCACTAGGTAACTGTAACCAATAGGATTTTTTAAAAAAATCTCCGAAGTTTTGTTAAAACTTTAAGCATGAAGCTTACAATGCATTCTTTATTGTATAGGTCTATCATCATTAGTTATAAGTATTTTTAAAGCAGTGAGATGTAAACTAACAGCGTACGAAAATTTTCACATACTTAAGCCCTTCCCGGTTTTTATCGAGGTGGAGTCGGGCAGGTGACATGTGATAAAGATAAAATTTTATACATTAAAAGCCGGCGACTTTCAACAAACGGAGATTATATCTCTGTCTGCCATGAATCTGCTTCTGCAGTAAAGTACATGCATGAAGTTTCTGTTCTTGGAATTTATTGTTTGAATTTTCATTTTCTAGTTTTCTCATTTTTATGCAAATAAACTGCTCTAACTTTATTTAATTTAGAATGTTTACTGGTGTCATATAGAGGAACAGATTATATAACTGTAAGTGGTTTATGTTTCTTAAAAAGTAAAAACTTTTACCGACCAGCACTCTTGAATTACTACGGAGAAAAAACATTAAATGTCCCACAAATAATGTCTTAATATTAATTTAATAATTTAACTTTTGAAATTAGATACAACTGAAGATATCTTCTATTGTTTTTACGTAGCGAGGAAGGGGCGTATCCGATGAGGGCGTAGAAGAAAACTCCCACCCACCTACTTCTTTTCTATGAACAGGTTACACCACTAAATCTATGTATTACATATGTTAAACCAATTACAAACTTGACTATAAATGTCTTATTCTCATTTACATAACTTTTATGACACTTTTTGCATTAAGTACAAAATGCTTCAGCTCATCTCGCCTTGATAAACCTATACTTTGTATTCCCACAAAATCATACGTATTCCCCCATTGATTGAAATTGTTGTATTCCCCCAAAATCATACGGAGATTATATCTCCGTCTGCAGTAAAGTACATGCATGGCGTTTCTATTCATGGAATTTATTGTTCGAATAGGTTTGACTAAAAGGGGGTAACTTTCCCGACCAGCACTCTTGAATTATTACGGAGAAAAAAATTACATGACCCACAAATAATGTGTTAAAATTAATTTAATACTTTAACATTTGAAATTAGGTACAACTGAAGATATCTTCTATTGTTTTTACGTAACGAGGAAGGGGAGATCCGATGAGGGCGTAGAAGAATACTCCCTCCAACCTACTTCTTTTGTATTAACAAGTTACACTGCTACATCTATGCATTATATATGTTAAACCAATTACAAACTTGACAATAAAATTTTTATTCGCATTTACATACTTTTATGACACTTTTTGCATTAAGTACAAAACGCCTAAGGTCATCTCGCCTTAAAATTCGTATTCTGCCATTTTTGAAAGCTTATCAGGAATGAAAGATTTTTATAAAGAAAATGCACCTAGTTTTTTCACCCGAATAAATGGTTAAATTAAAATTAAATTTTTATACAGAGTTTTCAATAAAAACTGCCACTTGTAATTCAATTTGACTCATGTTTACATGGCTTTAAAGCACAGAGGTGTGGCCAAAGTAGGGTAACTCCCATCAATAGTTTACACTTTTCGTCGTTTAAGGTTTTGTCCGTTACAGTAGGAAAACAGTTGGAGATAGACCATTTGTGTTACACATGAACTGTCACATCACCCAATATAGTATTTTTCAAGAGTTTTGAATCACTCTATATACATGTGTGTGTGTGTTGTATATGTATATTTAATGGGGAGCGTGCATTGTTACAAATAGTGTAAATGATTTGTTTTATAAAAACTGATGGGAATATTTAGTCATATATACCCCCCCCCCGAAAAAAATAATTATAATAACAAAGTGTTACTGAAATTTAACATTTGTATCATAGAAACAGATAACACTTTCTAAAAAAAAAAAAAAATACTAATGAAATAAACAACGATTCTTATATATTTTTTCTTCAGATATTCCACAGTTTTAAAAGTTAACATATAATGTATTTTACATGCATTAAATCGAATATAAAAAGTAAAACTATATTCACTTGTATGATATCAATCGAAAAATTGAAACCACCAGTAATCCAAACAAGATATCCTACTCAGCATTAATCTGTCTGCGTTATTATCTTGACCCGGCTTTTAGAGCAAGCTAAAAGTTATCGAGAACCCTGAGATGCTCAGGTAGTTATACAAAGTAAAGAGTTCCATAGCCCTGGCCATCAGGAGGACAGTGTTTTGGCTAATGAGTGGGCCATCCTAAATACGCGGTTTTGGGGGGGTAAACAGAAAATGCGTATAGAAAAATTTGAATTGTAGTTAATCATGATCCTTTTATCGAATTTATCATTAATTACTTTTATTTTGATTAATTATTGATTATTAATTAAATATTATGGTAAAAATTTATCTGGAAACTTTTGTTGCAGCTTCAATTTTTAAATGTAATTTTAAGTGTTGTTAAAAAGGCAAATTAATTCAATAATAAACTTCATAAAATAATAATGAGAAACCCAAATCATAATTTTTCTGTATCATTTTTCGCCTAAAACCGTCCTGCTGGGCTTTTCGAAAGTCACGACGATGTTGGCATGGCTTCTTCTCCAAGTTGTTTAACTACTCCGGGAAAATATTAAATTTGGAGAGGTGTATGGTTATTTTTTGGCAGAAATAAAAGAGATGAAAGTTTTCCTACCCGACAGAAAATTCCATGGAACTTTTTAAAAAATTATTATTTGAAAAGTAACAGAAAATTACAGCTATAAAAATCCCTTTAACAATTTTACCGTTTCCTCCAGACTTCGAACTGATTAAGTGGTATGTAATCAATTAGGATTACTTTTCGTTTTCAGATGGAGACTACGATTATATTAAGGTAATTCCATCTATTAATTTTGTCGTCTACGATTAGATTAAGGTAATCCCAAATACTAATTTTATCGTTTGCAATTAGATTACAAAAATCAAACCAATAAAAACTTTAGATTACGATTAAAAATATTTTTTTGAGAACATTCATAGCGTTTTAATTTACAATGTTTACGCAGAGGACCGAACTAATTAACAAAAAACTCACAAACTGGTGCTTAAAAGGGCGTAACCGATGAGAGCATAGAAGAATATACTCCCTCCCACCTACGTTTTTTATATGAACAGTTTACAACAAAGCCTTCACATTCCGTATGTTCAACCAATTTAAATCTTAACTATAAATGTTTTATCCAAATTTACATATTTTTATCACACTTTCGCATTGAGTACAAAACGCTTAAACACATCTCGCCAAATCAACGAAACAAATCAAATTCTGCCAATTTTGGAATTTTATCAGATATAAAAGATTTTATTAAGGAATTGCGCCTAGTTTTATTCACCTGAGAAAATATTTAAATTAAATTAAATTTTTATACAGTTTTCAATAAACCTGCCTTTCGTAATTCAGTTTGACTCCAGTTTGCATGTTTTTAAAGCACAGAGGCGTGGCGAAAGTACGATAAAGCGTGGCGAAAGTACCATAAAAGGGTAAACTCCTATGAATAGTTTACACATTTCCCAAAATTGTGATAAATCTTAAAATAACGGTTATAAAAAATTATTCATAAAGCTACACATTGAAAGCCTCCAAAACCATACATATAAAAAAGAAGTAAAAATATTCCTATGTTTGTTCTACACCGAGCACCTCGTACATTCTGTATGACAACAGATTTAACTTCAAGTTTGAAGAATTTGTTATAGGTCGAACGGGATGGTTTTTTCTACAGGGATTTTCATAGAGGATACAGGCATTCTTCATAGTAGTTTCACCAAATTGAATATTTTGAAAGTCAAACTCATTTACACGTAATCTTCTTCACAATAATATGCGTGATATACATATACATACATACACACATATATATATATATATATATATATATATTTAATCCAATTAAACTTCCATATTATAGATAATTTTTACCATTCTCTTAAAAATTGAATCAAAGACAGTGATTTTTTACTTACTTTCTCTTTTCCTTTCCTTTTTTTTTTCTCCTTAAAAATTGGGGAAGGTGTGTTATTGTGATTCATATTGTAAATGATAAACATTAAATAAAAGTTGGAGTATTTATTGTTGTTGCTCCCGACACCCTCTGTCTACCGATGAGCTGTGCCAGATCCTACATATAGGACGGCACTGGGCGGAAAGGACAGCTTCCATTTTAGTGAGCCCCAGTGGGAGGAAGTCTGAATTCGTCCGGGGTCACCTACTTTGAACCAATTCTAGATGAGAAAAGAAGTAGGTTGGAGGGA